>OY284472.1:40845080-41165756 GCA_958336335.1 Dilophus febrilis
CCCCAAGAAGATATAAAAATAAAAAAATAAAAAAAACTAAATGCTAAGAAATATAATTATGTTTATGCCAGAACGTACATTTATTTATTTTTCTTTTTTTTTTTTAATATTAATTCAATGATTGTATTTACAGCGGCTTTTCAAACCTCTATTTTATATTTAATTATTATTCTCTAAAATAAAAATAAATTGAATGCAAAAACTATAAAAATGAAGAAAGCAAAGAAGAACAGAAGGGCAGATGACGACGACGACGACGAAAAACGTGGGTGTAATATTAAATATATATATATAATTTAAAAATAATATTAATTATACAATTTAAAGATGATATGCTACTATTAAACAAAATAATTACATAAAAAAAAATAAATACATAACCATCGAGCAAAAGGCAAAAAAAACATATTAAATCAATTTTAACTCTTTATTATAATTTAAAAATAAATGATTACAATAAAAATTGAAGATTCAAATAATATTACATTCAATTTCTTTTTCTTTTTTTTCATGATTATTGTAAATTAAATGGTTTTAAAATACTGTTTTTTTTTAATTTTGTTATTAATTCAGTTTAAATTATTTTTTCCAATGTAATTTGTCTATAAAAAATATATTAAATGTAATAAATAAAATAAAATTGATTAATTTTTCTTTTAAATTTACCTTTAACTCTTTATCGATTATTATTATTATAATATTGTTGAATAAAACAGTCAAAATAAAAGAAAAATTGATTGATTTTAGTTTGATTTCAATAATACTGCAATAAAAAAAAAAGCAATTAAGTATAATTACCTAAATATGTATTTTCTGCTATCCACCATAACCATAACATATTTTTCATGACTGTTCGCGATACTCCACAAATCGTACTTATAAATTTAATGAAAAAAATAACCATTTATATATTAGATGCTATTATTATGGCGTAGTTGGTAGCGAAGCCACCCATTCTGACGGGGTGGCTTCAATTATACAATTTCCTACAATTACAGAATCTACAATTTCCATAAGTGTGAAACTTTTAGATGGTCCAGGAATATCAGCATCTGCCTGTGAAAATCACGATTTTCTCGGTTTTCAATCATCCATATCTTTTGATTTTCTTCTGGGATTTTCTTCAAAGGAATCTCGATCAATCGATGGGCAATTTAATTATATTATGTTTCTAATAACTCATCCTTTATATTTATAAGTTACAATAGAGAACATTAGACATCTTTTGATATAACCGCGAATATTATATCTCTAATAGTTTCGGTACAGTGATCTCCCGAAGTTGATGAACATTTTATACCACTATAGAGTACATACAAATTGTCATTAGTTTTCCCGATACGATATGAATTAAAGAACGGATAACAATTATAATTTTTAACCAACCAACCCTTTTGAACCCCCCCAAAAATATGTCATCCTTTGGAATTGGCTTTTCATAAATAATCACCATAAAACATAAGTTGTTATAAACTTCCCCAACTATGATAAATCGATTGATAATAAAATTCGAACAGCGATTTACAGTAACTGGATATTCTTCTTCGGCGTGATCTTGATCCTTGGGAATCTTGAGAATTACCTTAAAAATGGGATTTCTAAATAACTTTGTGTTATGCTACAAAAGAATATTCAAATAGCAATATATTATTTAAATATTTAATATACATATTCTTTCTTTTATTTCAATATTATTTAATTATTTATGTATATTTTCTGATTATATGCGAAAAAATGCGTTAAGTATTTCTTCGATTGTTTTTATGTTTGCTATTATCTCAGTTTAGTTCTTGATTGAAATTAACAATTCTTCACATGTAATTTACTAAAAAAAAATGTTTGATTTATTTTTAATTTATACATACAACAATAAGAATAATAAATTCCATTACGTGAGCTTTTATTATATAAATTAATAATAACAATTATAAATTAGAGGAATAAAAATGTGTATAGCGATAGAAAGTGTTTTTATTTTAATTTAATTGAAAATCATTGAAAAGAGAGAACTTTTTTTTTGTATTGTATTATTATATTATTATTTAAATTTATTACATATTTTACTATTTTTATTATTACATCAATACATTTAATAATAATAATAATAATAATAATAATACATATAACTAAAATAAAAATGTAATCATTTCCAAATATAAAAAAAAAAAAATTAAAGTAAAATATAAAACAAAATTAAAATATAATTAAATATTATTCTGATTAAACTACGTATTTAATTAAATTTAAAAAAAATACTATTCAAATTAATTCATATAGTCTTAATAAAGTTGAGAAATGTTTATATATATATATATTAAATCAATAAACAACTAATTATTTGTATGTTATGTGCTGGATGTTTTTGAAAATCCCTCTTTTTATCATATCATATTAGCAAAAGAATTGTGGTAGGAGGAAGGAATATGGGGAGAATATTTGATAATTAAATATTATTTTGGAATCACATCTAACAATGTTAAATTATGCATTATGATTGTAACAAATAAAACAGAATTATTATAATAACATAGCAACAATCTCCTACTTTTGCTAATCCTGTTTATTTTTTTCAATAATTTGATAATCCGTTAAACGGTCTTCAATTTAAAAAGATTGACAAAGTTCTTTGTAAAAAAAAAAACAAATAAATGATCTAGAATGGGCGCACTGCGAGAAAGGCGACACATCATATAACATTTACAAAACAAATATTATACTAAGCATTTGAAAACATTCACAAGGGTCATTATTCTAACTGGTCTGATATTCGCGCATTAAGAAAAATAATTATGTAGCCACAAGTCGGCATGAATACCAGTATAGTATATAGTTTGTATACAATCAGGGACCGCATTTTTGCACCACACAAACCAAAACCAATCAAACAATAATATTAATAAAAAAAAAAAATACCTGTAATTGTACTATTTATTTTTTTTGTTTTTGTTTTCGGTTTTGTTTAATAATTTAAATAATTCCATAAATAAACATTTTATTTTTCAATTGTTTTTTTTTTAAAAAGATAAGTTAGTGGTTTTGGATAAGAAGAAAAACATTAAAATATATATAGAGGTTTTGATTAATAATGATAATATGGATAATTTTCTGATTATTCTTTAATAGAAAAAAGAAACATTTACATTTTATATTGTTGCATCATTTGTTTTTTTGTTTTTTTTTTAATCGGTAGTAATATTATGTTTTTTTTTCTTCTAGTTTAGTAAAGTAAATGTTATTAAAAAAAAAAAATGAAAGAACGAAAAAGAAAATATTTAAATTATATTTTATTGAGACCTTACGGTTGCATTAGATGCATTACCAACACCAATGCCACCAACATTTCCACCATTACTTCCATTTGAACGTATACCGGATGAAGAACTGTCATTATTATTACCCATGTTATAATTTGATGGATTAACATTCGTATTTGTACCATCATTACCACCACCACCACCACGATTTGTTGGTCGTAAATTATTTCGATTATGTAAATTATTGTTTGAATTCATATGTTGTTGATTTATTGACATGATATTTTGTTGTGGTGCCGATGAAGATAATGCTGATGATGATGATGAACCACCTTGTAATTGACCTTGCCTATGTTGTTGCATTTTATGATCTCCGCCAGTAGTAGTAGTAGTAGTAGTAGTAAGACTACTATTATTTCCATTCATATTCGCATTTATTGGATTATTTAAATGGGATGTTCGAGAAGTATTATTATTACTTCTTAATTGACCAGTATTTTCACTATTTCTAGTGCCACTAAGTCCACCACCACCACCACCACCACCAACAACCGTAGATATACCATTTCCATTACCGTTATTATTATTATTATTATTATCACGTTGCCTAAAGTTACCTCTATATCCATTACCATTTTGATAATATGATGTGTCATTATTTTTAAAGAATGTACCAGTACCTGCTCCAGTATTATTATTATTATTATTTGCGTTATTACCCCCTTGTCGATTATTTTGTTGATAGGAACTTGGTCGATTTCGAAATCCATTATTTGGTAAATTTCCGCTTGTGTTACTACTAATCGAGTTACCACTAATACCAGAACCACCGCTTGTACGTCCCGTACCGGCTATATTACGTAATCTATTATAATTAACACCGGAGGCTGGACCAGTACCTCCGACACCCCCACCATTAGTATTAACATTGTTGACATTGTTGCGATAATTACGATGGGAAGAATCAGCTGCAATTATAGATAAATAAATAAAAAAAAAAAAAAAGGTTATCGAAATTATTTGAAATCCTTATATTTAAAAATTTTTTTGTTTAAATAAATAAAAATATAAATAAAATTTGCTATGTATTTTTTTGGTTTGCACACATGCAAAATAATAAAATACAATTTTTTATTCCGTATTCGTTGTATTTTGTTCATCAAATCACCAATTATAATTGGTTTTGGTTTCGGTTTTGATGTCTAAGAGAAGTTTGTTGAGAGCGTGTATTATTTAATTCAAAAAATAAGAAAGACCTGTTCATAAATATGGGATCCCTGTTTGAATGTTTGTACATATTTTAGTGTATTTATATTTTACTTTGTTTATTTTGTATGTGTGCCAGTGTGGGTGTGTGTGTGTGTTTCTTATGATTGTTTAATCGTCTGTTTTCCCGTTCCATAAACCAATTTGATTAGTTGATCATATTTGTATATGTGTATAACATAATTGGAACTATTCGAAAGCCATATTATAATGAATAAAAATTTAAAACCCCTTTTACCATATTTATAAATTAAATAACAAAAAAAAAAAAAACAATGTGAAACGAACTGAAAAATTAAAATAAAAAGGAATTGAAATTTAATCCAAATAATAATAAAACATACACACGCAAAAAGGATTTTTTTTTTTGCTATGGTGCTAAAGTAAGCATCTCATGCGTTTTGCTGTGTGTGCCGCTGATTGTCTTTCCGTCCAAAATAAAACTAACAATAAAACAAACCTTGATTATTTAGAGACCAGTCATCATTATTATTATTATGATTATTATTACTATTATTATTATGATTGTTTTCTGAATTCGAATCGGCCGCAGTTGTTGATGATGTAATTGTTGAACGTCGCCAATCATTATCTTTATGCGAATTGGTATTATCAATACCAGAATTATTATTATTATTATTATCAATGGATGCATTAATCAATGATTGATTATTATTTATTATTTGGACATTAGAACTTTTCAATACAATTGATTCATCTAATGTATTCCAATCATTTATATCGGAAATTCGTTGTTCCGTTATTTGACGACTTCCTTTTGAATTAATAATCATCGTTGATTGTACATGATCGTTAATATTTGCCGTAATTAATTGTTGTTGATGTTGGTGTTTTTGTAGCTGTTGCTGGGATTTAATCGAATCATGTGAGTTAATAACAGATTGGTTTAATTGAGATAAAATCGTTGGCAATTTATTTGTTAGAATATTTTGTTGATTCTGAATAGATGGTTGTGATGATTGCTGTTGTTGTTGTTGTTGTTGCTGTTGCTGTTGTTGCATTTGTATATTTTGTTGTGGTACCTGCTGTTGAGATTGTGATGTTTGATGATGAATAGATGAAATAAACTTACCAGGTGTTGGATATGAAGACATTGATATATTGCTGCTTATTGCGGGTGGTGGGGAACATGTTCCAATTACATGAGCTGCAATATTTGCCGCCTGTTGCTGTAATGTCAATTGTTGTTGTTGTTGTTGTTGCTGGGTATGTTGCAACGGATGCTGTTGTTGAGGTGGTGATTGTTGCTGCTGTTGTTGTTGGTGAGATTGTTGGGGTTGTTGTGTATGCATGGTTTGTAATAATGTTGGTAATGGAATCGGTGCATTTGGAGCGGCAAATCCGGGAATATGTTGTGTTGGAATGTCACCAGTTTTTAAATTAGTAAATATAGGAGTTGGTACAATATTTGGAAATGTTGTATTATTAAATGCCGGTGCTTGTGTTTGCATTTGAAGTTGTTGTTGCTGCTGTTGCTGCTGCTGCTGCTGTTGCTGTTGCTGTTGCTGTTGTTGGACCACAGATGGTATTGGCGGTGGTGTACGTGTTAATTGGGATGATTGTGGTAACATCATATTCGTATTTTGATTGGCATTAGTATTGAGTAAATTTTGTTGTGGTTGTTGTGTTAAATGATTATGTTGTGCAGACGGAAGGGGTTGCTGCTGTTGTTGTTGAACAACATTAATTGGTCGCAAATTTGATTGTTGTTGGGGATGTTGAGAGTGCTGTTGCAAATGTTGTGGTAATTGTTGAGCATTGGGCTTGGATAACGGTTGTGATGTCATCATTTGTTGTGGTAAGTTTTGCGATAGTTGTTGATTTGGTGATGGTTGGGATGCGGTTAGTGATGATTGCGAAATATCTGGTTGTTGTACTTGCTGCTGATGTTGCTGTAAAATATTTTGAGGATTTTGTTGTAATAGTTGGTTTGACGGTGATAACGTCGTAGTGGTTACATTTGGTGACATTTGTGGTTCTGTTGGAACGTCAGGTAAATCCAATTCAGAATCTTGTAGGAAATAAAACGCACCAGTTCCAATAACTTCAGACAATGGTCTAATTGGCGGTGCATATTGATTTTGTTTAAAAAAAACTTGTTCAACCGCATGTAATGTATTTGTTGTAAGCGGAATTGCTGTCGATTGTTGTTGTACTGATCCGGTTTGTTGTAGAACCGCTGATGTCTTCAATTGACTTGTTTGTGGATTACCAACCGATGAAGATGACGATATTGAGGATGGCAATATTGTTGATTTTACAACAGGAACTTGTTGTAAATGTGGGTGACTGATTGACGGCGGTGATAAGGATTGCAGCGGAATCTGTTGTTGATGTTGACTATGTGGTGGTTGTGGTTGTTGATATGATTGATGAGATGAAGCAAGTGTTGACGGCGTTTGTTGAAGTAAATGTGTCGTCGGTACTGTTGAATTTACTTTTGTTGTTTGTTTCTGTTGAGGATTAGATGGACTTACATTGGAGGTGGATGCAGCAGGTAATTCAATCTGAACTGTATCACTTGCAACGTTAGAACCAATAGCTGCATTTTCCATTGCTGATGTCGAATTTGATATTGTATTTCCAGAAACTAAAGTAGTTCCCTGTTGTGGTTGTGTTTGAGCGATATCATTACTGGTATTTACTTCATTAATGTTTTCAGATTTAACAGCGTCAACATTGTTTTCGGTCACATTATTATTCTCGGATTTCATAACCTCTGCTTCAGTGTTTGTTGCTTCCAATTCAGCTAGCTGAGATCTACCTTTATCAAAATATCCTGAATCTTGAATACGCTCAAATGTCAATTTTAAATCAGAATACGTGAAATCACCGTATTCTTTTTTTTTCCCCTCAATCAGCGACGATAAATGTTCAGCCGAACGTTGAGCAGCATATTTAAACGGTAAATCTTCACAAATCATTGGTCGTTTTGGTGTTAAATCTTTCAGCCTTAATTTTATAAATAAATGCAAAAATTTAATAATGTAATTTAATAAATATAGGTATATAGGTATACATATAGGTAAACATACAATTTATCCAAAGCAACAAAATCCGATTCATTCAATTGACAGGCTCCATTTGTTCCATGAGTAAAATCTTCACGAATTTCATCGTTTTTTATCAATAATGATATTGTTTCCAATGTCATTAAAGCATCACGAATCTTTGCATTCTCTGCTAATTTACGTGCAGTTTCATCTTTTTTCTGTTTCTTTTTCAATTCCTTATCCAGATTGACACTGATTTGTGACACCTGTTTAGAAATGTCACGTGCACAATCCAATACTTCAATAACTTCACCATACTTTAATATGGCGGTTTTCTGATCTGCACTCAATTCTTTTCCAGATTTTTCGATTTCACGATAGGTTTCTAATTTAACCTGTAACGAAAATTCATAATCAATGTCTTATGAGGTAATTAAAAAACCATAAAAACGCATTTAAACTTTTCACTAAATATAACAATTGTTTTTTGCACTTCTGATGTGAAATCGATAACAGCTGCATGCCGCATTTGTAATAGGACATTAACGTTAACGTAATCAATTAATTGCGAATTTTAGAAAAAAAAAATAGGTAGAAATATAATAATAAAGGATCTCAAACAACTCCATGTGATTGATATATAAAAATACAATATTCATTGCTAATATATACAATATACATATATGCATCTACCTATATATGCATGCATATATATGTTAACATATAGTGATAGAAGGAAGGCACACAGAAAATATAAAACATGGCGTCCTCTTTGTGATTTTTTTTTTTTTGAAGATGAACATTTTCATTTTTCCAATTGTGTTCCTTCAAATATTAAAAAAATACAAAAATATATATATGGAAAAGGTAAATTTCTGATGTTCATACAAAATGAACGAAGTAAATATATTTTATTTCGTTGTAGCACCACAACGTGAAGCATAATATAGGTTTATAATGAAGCTAATATAAAAACAGCAGGAAATTTAATTGAAAATTAAAGCTAATATGATTCATACCTTTCGTTTTTCCAAGTTACGTATTTTATGTTCAACTAAAACTAAAACTTGTTTTAGTGCCGTTAATGATGTATCATTTGTTTCCCCATTTATGCTAGTAGCCGCAGCAGATGTCGAATTTGCTTGCTGCTGTTGTTGGGGTTTGTCAATTTTTGTGCTCGCTGCAGGCATATTTTATAATTACAATTCTACCACAAAAAACCCGAATTTTAATAAATTACGAAAAAATTATCCAATAAAATTTTATTCGATGAATTTTTTCAATACGGTTTTAATTCTTTTTGTATTTTATTATATTTTTGTATGGGATCCAGATTCCAAAATTTAGGAAGGTAAATTTTCTTTGCTAAAATGCAAGCAAGCGAAATCAATTAATCAATACAATACAACACGATGTTTTATAATGCACACGCACATGGAACTTGGATCACAATTTACAAAGGCAAACACATTTTCATTTATGAAAAAATATATGCTCATACATCACCATCGCCATCACCATATTAATTTTATGCCAAATAGAAGAATACAAATAGCTGGCGTCAATTTTAAATTTCTGAATGTGTGAAAAGGTACGTATTACGTTTCGTATGTTCGATTATTGGAAGGCTAATATATTTAATAATTGAATGTAATAGATTTTTTTCGATCTTTACATTTTATCTCAAAAAGTTATCTTTTATCTAAAAAATTGAAACATTAGCAAATTAATTTAAGATTTGAGAGTTTAATTTCAGAAGTGAGTTTCTCTGATTTGTTCGTTTGGTTTCGACACTTGCATTTATTTCATTCATCCGGAATCTTTTAAAATTAACAGTTGGGTATAGATTTGGTGAATGCTAGAACGAGGATTTTAAGCATTAAAACAATCTGAATTAGTTTAAAATGAAATGTATTCAAATATTAGTGTGTAATAAAAATTATTATTCCATTTCATATAATATTTATATTTTAAAATCTATTGTTCTTTATTTTAAGTCTTTTTCTTGTCCCTAAAATATATATGGGGATTTTTTTTTTAAATATAATTATACCTTTAAAAAATTAATTAATCATTCTTTATTTTGTGTTCTAATAAATAAATATGTAATCATTTTATTATTTACATTTTTTTCGTGAAGTTCTTCTTCAACCACAAATATAGAAATGAACCAGTTCTTACAAGTTTTAATAGTATAAAAAACATTTTGGTTTCTTAAAACTATTTTTAAGTTTTGGAATTCCTTTTCATTCATAGTAGTTTTTTTAATTAATTTCTTAAATAAAAAATAATTAAAAAAATTTCTTTTTGTTAATGTATGAATTGTATTTTAAGCAATTTTAATTTATGAATATTATTCGTGAATATTATTATTGAAATCGCATAAGAGTTTAATTAAATTCAAGAAGAATTCAGGCAGATATAATAATTGTAATAAAAAAAGGATAACAAAACAAAAATTATAAATTGTATGGTATTTTGTTTAACAGAATTAAAATTTGAAGGCCTGTTACTGAACCATGTATCAAAAATTGAATCGCCCATTTTTTTTCGATCAAAAATTCAGTATGCAAATATTGATATCCTGTTCATAGAATAATAATTTGCACATGGGACATCTAATTTGTTTAACACTTGCAAAGGATCCGAAAAAAAACCTCTGTTTTACGACCCATTTAAGACATATAAATTACGAAAGAAATTAATTAGTTTATTATTTCAACCCTTCAAAGAAAATACCCACCATATTTCTTCAAAGAAAACATACATTATTTCTTAAAAATTAATAACTATGAAAACATTACACTTATATAATCTAAAAAGGAAGGAAAATCCAATTTTGACACACGGATATACAAGTGCCGCTATTGTGCCACTTCACGTACAAAATTTAAATTAAAATTAAATTATTTCGTCATTTACCAGTAATTCCTACCGCTTCATCCATTAAATCATCATCTATCATTGATAATGTAGATTGTGAATACATTGAACTGGTGGTTGTTGAGGATACTTCGGAGACTGTTGGTATGGTTGTTGTTGCTCCTGTTGCTGTTTCAATTGACATGGATGATGGTGTTGTTATTGCACCAGATGGTAATATGGGCAATATTGCCGTTGGATGCATTGTATCCACTTTTGATGTTGTTTGAGTTGGTATAGATTTTAAAATATTCATTTGTATATTGGACGAATTGGACGAATGTTTACGAGGATTTGGAATGGAATTTCGATGTTGTTCCATTGATTTTGTTAATAATAAAGACGATGCTGATGCATTGTGATGTTGTAATGATGGTGATGTGGCTGATGAAGGTATGGTAAGCGATGGTGATGTTATTACATTACTATTAGTTGTACCGCTTAATAATGGTAATAAATCTGAACATGATTTATATTGATCAGATTGCCCTGATATCATGGTAGATCCCCCAATGTTTGTTGATATATTGCTACTAACACCTGATCGAATACTTGAAAATTTTGAATCCAATACCAAGTTATTATTATTGATGTTACCAATGCCACCAATACCACCATTATTGCCACTATTCCCACTTATATTATTCGATGAATACATTGGTGAAAATGATTTTGATAATGTTAAAGATGATTGAGGTGGTGGTGGTGGCGGTGGTGGTGGTGGTGGTGGCGGTGCAACTGATAGTGTCGACGTAGAAGATGTCTGTGAAACACTGCCCGTTGATGATGGTGATGATGCTGACATTAATGTTGTCGAAAAATGTCTATCACGATAATCAGTTTGTGGTTCTTGTTGCATGTGTTGTTGATGATGCTGATGATGGTGATGATGATGTGATGATTGAAGATGGTGTTGTTGATGATGATGATATAGTGACGGTGATGTTGATAATGAATCGGGTTTATATATTTGTAAATCTTTATTAAAGTTTACATCTGATGAACGATAGTTTGGAAGCTTTCCGGTAAAATTTGATTGCGATTGTCCAATACCACTGTTACCAGAACCAGTAGACATTGTTGTTCCATCTGATGAATAACATTTTTGGTGTTGAAATGGATTCATATTAATATCGTTTGAAAAAATTATTAATGATTTTTTTGCATTACCTATTAAATTATTATTATTACTACTATTCGATGACGACGATGAGGTGGATGTGATTGATGGAATTGCAGTAAACGAAGATGTAGCGGTTGTATTTGCTACTGTTGTAATAGTTGAAGATAATGCGGTTGTTGTTGCGGCCGCCATTGCAGTCTTTTTACTTTCATCCGTACGAGCGGATAATTTTGGTATTTGAAATGATTTCATAAAACCCTCCCGACTATTGGAAGAATTTAATGATTTCATAATTTCATCAACTGTAGCTGTAGCTTGATCAAAATTGTGTTGTCGGTCGTCTATTAAAGTGAAAACCACATGTTAATTCAAAAGATTTATGTTTCTGTATCATAAATGTATTACAAAAAAAAAAAAATTTACTCTTATTTGATGACGATCGATATTTTTCCTTTTTATTAATAGAATCATTGGAAGTTGAATGTATTGACGAGGATGATATATGTTTACTGTACGATGAAGATTTTACAATACCTGAACCGGCAGAATGCGAGCGTGATGATACTTTCAATGATGATGATGATGATGAGGTATTTCCTGTGCTTCCGGAATTCGATAGTTTATTTGGAGACGATGAATTTTGCGTTGAATTAGATTTTTTCGACGATGCGGGCCCACTATTTACGCCGGGTTTTAATCCGGTATGAAATTTTGGTGACCCATTACCACTGTTACTGCTACTATAACCAGATGAGGACGAAGATGCAGATGATTTGGATTGAGATATAGATGGTGTTGAAGAAGATGAAAAACGAGAAGGAGAAGAATCTTTTGTTCTCGTTTTATTTATTGTAATTTTCATACCATCAGAACTCTTTTTTACCATATATTCACTATTTTTTAGAGATGCTGATGATAATGATGATAACGAAGAAGAGGAGGAAATCGAAGGTGCTCCTGAACCTAAACAAATTAATAATTTAACGTTATGAGGTATTATACCTAATTTCAATAGATACTAGGAAAAATAACAAACGTATATTAATATAAATCAAACCTGTGAGTATTTTTTGTGTGGACGATGGGGTGGTCGAATTGCTGCTGCTTCCACCACTGCCTCCGTTGCTGCTGCCAGACCCATTACCACTGCCGCTGCCGGTATCATCAGTAACATGTTGAGCAGATTTTAATTTATCAATTACAGCACTTAATAGGCCTTTACCCTTTTTCGTCTGGATTGATTTGGTTGAGTCAGGGTTTGCAGTTGTATTATGTGCGTTTGCATCAATTGTGTGAGAATCTTGAAGAGGCAAATAAGCCGAACTCAAATCGAGTTGTATTAATTTAACTGTAGATGATTTCATCGAGTTATTACCGTTACTATTACTACTATTACCATTGTTATTACTACCACTGCTGCTACTGCTACTACTGCTATTACTACCACTGGATGATGTCACTTTAATAGATCGTTCCTTATCACGATCACGTTCACGTTGTTCATTATTTCGTGATCCACTTGATGATGAAGACGATAAATAGGATGTAGATGCCACTGTTGATGATGATGATGTCGAAGATGACGATTTTATTGACGTTGCCGATGACGATTTTTCAGATGATTTCTGATGATTTGGTGAATTCGCAGCTGATTT
Organism: Dilophus febrilis; assembly: GCA_958336335.1. Lineage (NCBI taxonomy): Eukaryota > Metazoa > Arthropoda > Insecta > Diptera > Bibionidae > Dilophus > Dilophus febrilis. Next base: position 40,858,315 of record OY284472.1, read on the forward strand.
TAATGTAGACATACTTGGTTTACCAGAACCTGAAACTGAACTTGAACCTGTACTTGAATTAGATGATTGATGTTTTGGCGATGATGTACCCGCACCAGAACCACCAATACTGCCACTTGAACTGTTACCACCACTATAATGACTACTTTTTGGACTTGATAATCCTTGATGATGTTTTGGACTACTGTGATGTCCACTTGGTTTTGATGAATTTAGTTTGTTTAAAGGTGTTATCGTTGTTGATGATGGAATCATTGGAGTTAATGTCGTTGTATGATTGCCACTATTTCCATTGTTATTAACATTATTTGATTTAGTTGTAGACGGGGATATATATTTTCTAAATAAACTATTTGGTGACAGTGGTTGTAGTGATTCAGATTTTGTTTTGTCTTTTTTTTCAATTTTTCTTGGTGGTCCCATTGGTGAAATGTCATCTCGTTTACGTTTTTTCTTTTTATCGAATTTTGATGATCGTTCGTCAGATTTCTTACTATTTGAGGATGCAGATGACAATGACGAGGATCCTGTTGATGACGATAATTTTTTTTCATGATTATTACTCGAATTCGAACCACTTGATAAATGAGTAGTGTTGTTACCGCTGTTCGATTGATTTGAATTGCTTTTTATTGTATTAATTGGTGTTATTGTTATTGAAGATGGTAAACTTTGGGCTGGTGATGTTGCAAACGGTATGATTTCAATGCCCGGTCGACGTTCTAAACCCATTCCACACAATACAGAATTTAAATTTGACGTTGATGTGGTTGTTATCGGTGTTATACTTACCGATTGTGGATAAGTTGATGATATTGGTTTATTATCACATAATGGATCACGTTTCATTTCTTCTTTTTGTGATAATTTAAATTTCATTCGGAAGTTATCAGAATGATTGGTATCATGATTATTGTTGTCACCATAATTTGTATTGCTATTTATATTTGTTCGAATTGCATTATCAATTGAATTATTTTTTGTAATATCATAATCTGATTTTGTCATAATTTCTGTCGATTTATCAATAACAATTGATGTTGTACCAATTTTATTTGCTGATGAAGACGGTGACGATGATGACGATGATGATGAACTGGACGAAGATGATGACGATGATGAAGACGACGATGACGATGAAGAAGACGACGATGAAGACGATGATGATGATGATGATGATGATGAAGACGATGATGGAGATGGTGAGGGTAAAAATGTTGATGTATGTTCAACTAAAGACTTAATCATAAGTGGATCAATTGTTGTATCAGCAACTCCAGCATCTGCAGAATTGGATGCAGACGTTGATGTACCCAAAGAGTTGGAGTCGCTATTATTACTATAATTTAATGAATGTAGCTCCAATAAATTATCATTGGCACTATTAGTAAAATCGCTCTTTGGGCTCTTCTGAAAATCCTCTGTACGACGTCTTTTGATTTGAGTTTTTTGTTTATCATCAAACTGTGCATCGGAATGATGCGGTTTTTGTTGCTCGTCAACTGATAACAAATTCGATATCGATGCTATATTTGTTACATTAATTAAACTATTGATACCAATATTACCACCACATATACTTCCGTTACCACTAACAACATTTGTACTTTGCACATTATCATTTAAATTATCAATATCATTCTCATTTTTTTCAACTTTTATTACATTATTATTGGTTATTATTGTTGGAAAGTTATTCTGTGGTTCATTAAAATTACCACCACTATCAATTACATTTCCATCATGATTACTGTGATATAATAAATGATTATCATTGTTATTATTGTTATTGTTATTGTCATTATTTAAAAATTTGTTTTCAATGGATTTATTATCAATAAAATCATTATCATGTACTGTACTATTATCGGTATTATTTAAAATTGCCACATTATTTGAGAGTAAATTAACATTAACATTTACATTTGTACCACTATTTGTTCCCCCATTAATACTATTTCCATTACTATCTATAACATTACCAGTGATTGTACTACTACATCCAACACTATTCGTGCTTTGTACCTTGCTGCTATCGCCACAAATACCTCCTCCACCGCTTCCTAAACCTCCACCACCAGCACCGCCACTATTTCTACCTCCTGGGTCACTGGGACCCAATGACAAATTAAAATTTCCACTATCTAATGCACGTTGAATATACAATTTATTATCACTTTTCCAGAATTGTAATAGAGCACGTACGGCAATTGGTATTGACATTGCTTTTTGTAATATATTGGATATTTTCAATGCCATAGAATCATAATTTGTACTTAACGAACAAATATTACATTGTATATTTGTTATATCTTTTAAATTCAATTCAATTGTTGTCAATGATTCTTCATACAAGTGCTCTAGTGCAATTGTAATGTGCTGACACGATATTGCACTTATTTCAAACATGGTAGTATTTTCAATGTCTACTAATAAAAAAAAAATAGAAACGTACAAAGATGTAAAAATGTACAGAAATAAAAGACGTGAATATACAAATAATATTTACCAGATTTTGTATTTATAGTTCGCAAACAACTACATATTAATGTATTAAACAGCGCTTGTTGTTTTAATAATTTTAAGATTTTTGGAACATGCTCAGGTTCTGTAAATTGTATATTTGTAACATTCATTCCCTGAGAATTTTATTTATGGTATATTTAAAGATTTCGTAAAAAAAAAAAATATTTAGTTATACATCATTCCACTAGAATGTTTTATAAATTTACCTGTAGTTCTTTATGTTCCGTCATAAAATAGCAATGCTGTTGATCTGGTAATGTAACAAAAATCCCTTTATTTGGTTGAATTGCACCATCCGATTCGTTATGTACAATTAAACTTAATAATGGAATACATTTATCGGAATCAATAAATGTTGTATTTGTAATATTATGTATTTGTTGTAATATCGTTGTACAAATTGCCATTGTTTTATTTAAGCGTAAAACAAAAACAGCCGGCAATAATTTTGAATTATTAGTATTCATTTGAGTACATGTATATTGTTGTTGTTGTTGTTGTTGTTGTTGCTGCTGTATATCATTAAATACTAACAACGGAACAATTTGTAACAGATTTGATTGCTCTGTTCCTTCAACATTTACAGTAACATTAAAACCAATTGACGGTTTAGTGGTTTCAATTAGTTCGGTAGTCAGGAGTTTTATTTTTTTTGATTCCATATCTAAGAGTTCATATGGTGAAATAAAATAGGTTAATTTCATTGGACAACCAACCAGACGCGGTTGTAACACTCCAACATCCGATTGTAATAATAATATCATTGTATTATTTACATTATTATTACTGATGTTTATATTTAAATTTTGTTGTTGTAACATATATAAAGTGGCTAGATCCGTTTCTAATGCTTGTAATGCAATAAATGCGGTACTTTTAATTTTTGAATCAGCATTGATTTTATAGATGGCAACGATACCTTCAAGATGACTAGCAAATTCTGCAAAATCACCTTTCACCAAACAATTTACTAAATCGCTACACGATTGTTGTTTTCTGGTACTTTCATGATGCACTTTCACATCTTGTACAACGCCATTTGCATCTAAAATCACTTCAACATAAAACATTTCCGATTCAATGAATAACCCAGATACTTGTTCTATAAAGGTTAAACCCAATTGACGGGATAAACTATCAAGACGCTCAATTAGACCTTGTTTCGTTGTTATTTTTATACAATGTTGCATACTATCCAAACATGTTTGTAATTTTTTTTTTTCGTTGCTATCCAATCCGTATCGTTTTTCTAACATCGACATTCGAATGGCTTTTGCCAATTCGGGAAATGGACGTTGTTGAGCCGATTTCGAACGTAAACGTTCCATTGCCAATTCCATTTGCCATTTCTTATTTCTATCATTCTGACTTGTGGTTGCCATTGATGATGAGGCTATGGGTTTTGTTGTTTGAACGACACCAGCTGCAGTGATAATACCACCAACAGTATTATTGGACGTAATCGTTGACTTGATGTTCGAAACTTAAAGTAAAAAGTGTAAAAATAAAGTAAAATCAAATCAGAAAACAAGTATATTCATTATTTTTTTTTTATGATTTATAAAATTTGGAAAATATTTTTTATAGTTGTCCAAAAAGCGATACACATATAATTCAGCACATCTAAACACAACCTCACTCACTCGCACCCATATCAAATTTGCTTCATTTCTTTTATGTGACAAGTTTTTTTTTTATGTTATATTAGCTTTTATTTTTTTTTACCTCTTATATTTGTGTCCATTTTAATAAGGATTTCATTGATTCTGTTTCATCCATATAAAATTAATATTAATATTTATTACAATTTACAAACAAATCGTTAAGTATTTCTTGTATAATATTTGTAATTCCTTTTTTTAATATTTCCAAATTTATATATTTTACAAACTTTCAACACAGCACGAACCACAATGCACAATGTATGTAGTCGTCGTCGTCGAACATAATCCATATTTATTATTTTATTAATGACATTTCAACACTGCGAAACTGCGTTTTTACCCCAAAACGAGTATTCAACAAAAAAAAAACTCATCAATTATTTAAACAAATATTTTAACAATAAATTAATTATGATATTTACATGAACATTAATAATTATTTTAAATGTTTTGCAAATATTTCTTATCAAAATCATTATTTGTAATCATGATTTTACTTTAATTTATATAAACGCCAGAAGTTAGATTAATTTATTTAAAATCAAACTTTCAATCTATATATTCGACATTTGCTTATTTAAAATTATTCAACAACATCCGAGCAATGCAAGAAGCGCTAACGAACGCTAACGTCTCTTTTAATTCTATTATAAAATGTCATAATAGATTTTACTCATATTTATAATTTTTTTTCCAAACCAAAGCATGAATATATAGATATAGAATAATATTGTCATTATTGTCGTTGTCGAATTGGAATAGGGATTGAGGAGCGTCATTTCGTAGGTGAAATTGATTTTTTATTTTTTATTTGTATTATGAATTCGTTGACGGATTATTGTGCGTTAACTTCGGTTTCAATTTCCAATTTAATTTCCATTTGTTGGCATTTACCACTGCAGTGAATAGTAGTAGTGAGTGAAGTGGGAGATTAATAATTGTGAACATTTTTATTATATTATTATTATTGAAAAATAACATTAGTTGTGAATATTTAATTAAATTTTTAAAGCATATGATTGAGTAGGATTAAGTTAAAGTTATATGAAAAAAATAAAAGCATTATCGATTATCATTAGGTGAAAAAAAACCTATTTGTTAATCTACTCCACACAAAATAAAAAAAAATTAACTACAAATGCTAATTTTTATGCAATGCTACACTTCTGCGTGTACCACTACGTCAACATAGCAGCGGTTAACCAAAAATAAAACCTTTCATTCCGATTATCAACAAAAGATTTCGTTACTGTAAGCATTTGAAAAAAAATCGAGTATTGCTTCTCTGTGTTTTTATTTTTAACATATCAATTATCAACAACACACATTCACAAATTTGCCATTTCTCTATACAAAATTCCACAAACACTATTGCAATATAATAATTATACGCTTTGCAACAAAATGGCGCCTCTATATTAAAGATGTGGTGAAAGGCGAAACGTTTGTGTTTTTATTATACAAAAAAAAGTAAAAATTGTATTAAATCAAATAATTTCAATAAGTATTTCGGACAAACAATTAAATTGTGTAATATATAATATAATTAAATAAAATCAGAAGTGATATGTAAAGTAAATATACCGATTTATAAAGTGATGAATATTTTGAATGCACACACAAATTATTGGGGGAAAAAAGAGAAGATAGACTTTTCCATTTAAAATTGTTTTTTTTTTTTATTAAATATTTTTTAACGCGTGTATGACGACGGCACAAACAAGCAAAACGACGGCGACGACAACGACGAATAAGTAGAAGATGATAAAGTATATTATTTTGTTTTATGTAGGGAATGTGTATTAATGTGTGTAATGTGTGTTGATCGACGACAAAGTAAAAAAATTAAAATAAGTTAAGTTTTAACAAAAAAAAAGTGTTTTTTTATGAAATAATAAAAAGAAGAAAATTTACGATTTACATGCAAACAAACCCAATGCAAATATAATCGCTTTTATTTCTTTCGCTTGTTTTGTTATGTATACAGACGAATAGTTAAAGGTATTATAATACAAAGCAATAATTTTTTTTTCTTTAGAGACTATTGAATTTTTCACACGTTTTTTATTTAAAAATATGTATAAAAAGGTAATTATTCTGATAACTAAATGTAAATAAATAAAAATAATGCATTTGAACAAGAAAATTGCAATTAAAAAAAAAGAAAAAGTAAAAAAAAACTTATCGTTTTGCACAAATACACATCAAATATTTTTTTATAATATCATCATTTAGTACTCATACTCATCATGATAATAATCATTATCATCAACATCATCATCATAATTTTTATTTATATGCTTCGCATCACTATCATTATTGCCGTACTCCAGTCCATTTCTATACTTGCCATTCATTCATTTAAGTCAATACAATGCAATGCGTCTTTATTAATTTCATTTGTACTTACATATTGAATGAAAGATTTTTTTCTCTATTTATTTATTCTTTATTATAGTGCTTTGTGTAATTTTATGTACACGAAAATTGCGCATAAAATTTGATTAGATGAAAAAAAATTGTAATGTACGTTAACAAATCAAATGAGAAAAAAGGTCAATTATCATTTTTCCAATTGTTTTTTTTGTTATTTTTTTGTTTAAAGATGATAAAAACTTGTTTATAAAAGAATAATATAAAAAAAAAGATTCTTTCCGTTTGTGAAATAATGAATATATGTACAAAACGACAAGTTTTTTTTTGTTATTTGAATACAGACCAACTATTTAATTATAAATTATTAATTTTTAATTTATTTTAAAATAAATTTCAGATTTATAGAAAGTAATAACATAGTATAAAAACGCGCGAAAATAAATTAATACAATGAATAACAGCAGTAATTAAGTATTGTACGGAAATGATGTGTAATTTTCCAACTTGGGCGACATACTATTTATGTTATTGATTTAAAGTGATTTTAGATACATTATAAGATTTGATAAACGATTTATACATAACTCAATTTCAACATACTCACGTTTGTGAATATAAAACAATGGATCCTGTTCCCGGGTCATGGCCATATTCAAATTATCGTGCTGCAGCCGGTACCGGTAGCGATTTACATCATCACTTTACGCAGGCGGCAGCCGTCGCAGCCGCCACAAATAATCCTTTAGCAGGACATAATCCTGGTAGTGTTGTTAGCGGTGTACCATCATCGGCTACCGCATCCCAATTGATATTACAAGCGGCACATTCAAATCCATTGGGTGCATCGTCAACTGCATTTAATCCTGGAAATTTTTTATCACCGGCATCTGTTTCATACGATTCTGTATTTTCACCATTATTCCATCATACAAATCCAAAACCGGCACATTTTAATACAACTATTAACCGGCAATCGTTATCACAATCAGTAAATAAACAGGTGACTGATGCTGACATTTTACGTGAAAATTACGCACAACATCAATTAGTTGCAGCTGTTGCAGCAGCGCAAAATAGTGCTTATTTTGATCAATCAAATACAGCTGCATCTGCTAATTCATCATCGACAACATCGCAATCAACCAGCGGTGGCGGTATTGGTGGAACTAGTGGTGGTGGCAATTCAGCTCCACCTACATCAAACCCACCATCAACACCCAGTTGGCAAAATAATGTTAATCAATTACCAAGCCCATTTGGTCAATTGCCACATGAGAATGTTGTGACATCAAGTCCCGGGCCGTCCAATACAAAAAATGCAACTATTGCGGCATCAGCTGCATCTATATATGAAACATATAATGCCCATTTTACACCGCAACAATTTAATCATGTAAATTCATTATTAAAAGCGGCACGTACGACATCATCACCACCACAGTCTAATACAAATAGCAATAAATCAATATTATCGATTCCAAATAATAATGGTACACCAGCACAATCACTATCATCATATTATCAACAATCACTTGCTTCATCACCATATGTTTCGACTGAATCTCTACAATCGAATTATTCCGGTAATACTTCCAGTAATAAAAGTATACAAAATGTAGCAGCAGCCGCAGCTGTAGCCGCGGCGTTATCCGGCGTCGGTGCTTCGGGAGTTAGTCTTAATAGTGGACCAATAGCATTAACCCCACCGACGCACCAACAACAACAGGACCATTACAATTCAACGGCGCCAACCAACACAACAAATACCGGAAGTAAGTTATTTTGTTCATCAATTAAATCAGGCATAAGTTCGTCTTCGCATAAAAATCAGATAACATGTCAGAATAATCAATCTTATACCACTCCTGCATCTTCGTATTCAATTTCTGCTATTATTCCTATTACTACTATTCCTACTTTTACTACCACTGCCACTAATATATCTACCAATTTTAACGGTAAATTCGATCAAAGTAATAAACCTTCTATTTGTTCGTTACCAACAAATCACAACTCAATAGCCCCGTTAACAATTATAAATCATATTAATGATAATTGTGTTGGTAGGAATAGTAGTAGTGATAGCATATATAGTAGCAATTATAATACTTCTAATATTGTTAACAATAACAATAATGTCATTATTAATCATTTAGCGCCATCATTAAAATATGATAAATTAAAAATTAATGAACAATCATTAACAAATTCATTGAATTTTAAAACGCCAAATCCTAATAAACCCCTGGAACTATCATCCCAAGAAATCCAAACAAAAGCTCAAACAAAAATTTATCCTGAAATAGGATCAATTGATCGCCATCATACATCATCATCAGCGAATGAAGATAATAGTCGAAAAAATGTACAACAATCACCACAACAGCAATCGTCACCAATTAGTTATTCAATTATAGATTCATCTGGTAGATTAAATTATTCAAATAGTAACAATAATTCATCAATTGAAAAAAGTTCAATGTCTATTAGAAATAATCACAGTGCATCAAACGTACAACAACAACAAGCACAGCAACAACAGCAGCAGCAACAACAACAACAATTATTACAGCAATGTCAACATAGTGTTTCACAAATTTATAGACATTTTCCGATTGGAAATGATAGTCATGATTATAATAATACTGTATTACGGATAAAAGCAAATTCAAGTACAGAATCACAGTATTCAAATCATTCCTCACAAAATAACCATATTGTGGATGCTGGTGGGGGAGGTGGTGGAAATGTCCGTAGTTCTAGTAATACTGTAAATGGTGGCAGTTCTAATGCTATAAATAACAACAATAATAATAATACTAACGTTTTAAGACGGTCAAGTCCTATGCAAATGAATTCGCAACCATCCCCCTTAAGTCATGCACCTAGTCCAGCATATCCAATGTATAATAGTCCAATGAATTCCTTATCATCTCCGCATAACAATAGTAATAGCAATCATAATGAACCCCAACAACAACAGCAGCAGCAGCAGCAACAACAAATTGCATCATTACCATTATCATCTTCGTCTTCAGCGTCATCATCACTTTCAGCACCATCATATAAAAATTTATCATCATCCACAAAAAATGTGCATAGATCGCGAAGTCCACAATCAACCATTAATAATAATCAACACAATCATATACAACCAAGATCACCATTGGATATAACAACTGCTGTACGATCTGTTGATACTTTACAACAAAATCCTCAAATCGGGTATTCATCAGTAATAACACGTTCATTAGGTGATCAACATACAATAAATCGGTATGAATCACCACTATCTGTAACAACATCAATTGGAAGTGACAATACAAAACGTAATTGTTGGGAAAGTACAGAGAGAATCGAAAATATAGAACAATTAACTAATCGAAATAGAAATAATAACTCTATATATGAAAATGTTACACAACAAAAATCATCAAACAACCATGAACCAGATTTATTATTAATTGGTACAAATCAATCAACTAATCAACAGCATAAACATTCTTTAGAACGTAATTTTAATATGCCGTCGATCAACCAACAGCAAATAATAAATAATTCAAATACCCTTACAACATTACAAGATTTAAGTAATAATTGTAGGAATGATCAAATAGCAATGCAACCACAGCAACAAGTATTATTACATCAACAACATCAGCATGATGCACAATCGCAATCTAATGATCGAAAATCTAATGTCGGCTCGAGAAAAAGGAAGCCAAAAAATCCAGTAGTTCAACGAATAGCATCACCACAACCAATAGTAAATGCAACGCCACCACCAAATGAAATGCCATTAAATAATGCAAACAGTTCTATATCAGATTATTTTAACAATAAAATACCACCGCCTGCACACACCACAACACTTCAGCCACAACCACAACAGCTACAACAATCGCAACCGCAAACAAACGGCGTCAGTTTTGATTATGAACGTTGGAATTTTCCACCACAAAAATTATTTACAAACACAAGTACAACTGCGATCATTTCATCTCAACCATCGCAATCACCTGCTTTATCATCTCCATCATCATCGTCATCGTCTTCAACATTGCATTTAAATAATTTCAATAATCAAACGTCTTCTATGGTATCTCAACAACCACCACCACCACCACCAACGATACCAACACAGTCGTTACCACCACCAGCACCACCGAACAATTGCCATTCGTTGCCTATTCCATATTTCCCATCATTTCATATACCTGTACCAGTAACACACATCTTAGCCAATACTCCGCAATTAAACTATCAACAACAAATACAACAACAACAACAACATAATATTCAGTTATCTACTAATAATAATAATAATCAGTCTAATACCATTATAAACACCCGCAATAATATACCAAATTCTTCCACTACTACTGCTACTACCTCTTCATCTACTTCGGCAACCGCTTCTGCCTCTCATTCAAATTCTTTTGCATTATCCTCTTTATCAACTAATAACAAATCTGGTTCGACATCATCATCTACGACTGATGTGCGCGAAGACGAGCCAACGCCTAAAGTAATTGTTCCAAATATTGAAGAAGAACTTGGATTTCTTGCAGAAACCCGTGGAAATGGCGTACAACAACATCCTCATCAACAACAACATATAGTTCAACAACACCATCAGCCAATGGCAAATAATATGATGTCCCAGCATATACAACATCCACAACAACAACAACAACAACAACAACAACAACAACCGCAGCAACATCACCACCAACAACAACAACAACAACACATTCAACAATCAGTAAATGTACAATCCGCATCCACAACAACACAAGTATCATCACAGCAAACAAATAATTCAAATTTAAAACCTATTGAAAAGAAATTTGGTACACCAACTGGACCTGGTTCGGGTTTTATGGCTAGTTATTTAAAATTTTTACAAGGTGAACGGGATACATCACCACCTCCAGCATCAAGAACGGGCCGTAAAACCACTTGGTCACGTCAACCGCCAATTAACACAATATCGGCCAACACTGCAACCACAACAAGTACACCATCAACGACAACATCAACCACATCAGCTGTAACAACAGCTGGCAGTGGTACTAATACGAATCAATCAAAAACAATACAAGTTAGTAATGGTATTAATAATATACCAATCACATCTTCTAATACTACTAATAATAAAATTAATATTGAAAATACACAAATATATAATCAAAACGTAATTCAACAGCAACAACAACCACCACAACAACTACAGCAATCGCAACAGCAGCCGCAACAACAGCAAGAGGACTCTAGATATTATCCAATAATAAAAGATCGTAAAAGACAATCATCAACAGATGATGAAAAAATTCGTGGTGGTGGCGGCAGCGGCGGCGGTGGCAGTGCAAAAGGGGGTTTAAATAATAAAAAAGAAGTTGAATATGAAAATAAATCGAAAAAATCCCGACAACAGCAACAACAACAGCAACTACAAGAAATGGCACAACAACAAATTCAACAACAAATTCATCAGCAACAACAATTGGCTCAACAACAAATTCAACAGCAACAATTGGCTCAACAACAATTGCAACAGCAACATCAACAACAATTACAACAACATCAAATACAACAGCATCAACAACAACAACAGCAGCAACAACAACAACAGCAGCAGCAGCAACAACAACAACAACAACAGCAGCAGCAGCAGCATCAACAACAACAGCAGCAACAACAGCAGCAACAACAGCAACAACAACAGCAACAACAACAACAACAGCAACAACAACAACAACAGCAGCAGCAGCAGCAATTACCTATAGCACCACCTCCACCCCATCAAATGATGCAACAAATGTATTACCAACCACCAGATGAAGGTTCGTTTAATTTATTTGATTTAAATCCATTTAGAAGGCAGAGGTGGTGAAAAGGATGATGGTGACCTATTTGTAATTTGTTTCTTTTGTGTATCCATTATTTTTCCATAATTGTGTTTATGAACAAAAACAAAAAAAAAAAACGCTTTCGTTTTATGATCCGCGCTTAACATCATAATTATATTAATTATCTTATATATAATTAATATAATGGACATCATCAAATCTAAGGATGGGTTAGGCTCCACAATTTATTAAATTCCTGATGTTGCCTTCTTATTTTATGCTCGTTTCCATCATCCATTTCGTTTTTATATATATTTATATATTCAGTGGTGAGATAAAAAAAAAACAGGCTACACAGAAATGTGTGAAATATATTTCATTTCTAAAAGAATTAAAGCCCAATCCCATTCTTATGTTGCATAAATAATTTTCCAGAACGCATTAGGTTTAATGGGGAAGTAATTGTATATAAAGTCTATTTATGAATATTTTATGTATATTGAAACGAAGAATGGGATGAATGGGAGGGAAAATTGAAACTAAACAAAAAAAAAAGTATCTTTAAAATGGCATTAATAAGGTTGACCACCACATCATTTCATGTTGACATGTAATATTAAAATCAAAAATAATGTGCCATATATGAAAACTGAATTCTACGTTGTGGTCTTAGTTAAAAGCTACACACTTTTAAGATAACAGCTATAAAAACCTGAATATCATTTATTTAAAAATTTAAAATTAAAAATAATTTATTTAAAACACCCTGTCTACGTGGTTCTACTTCAACATTAAATTTCTAAAATTTTTGATTACAATCAAAGGCATTTTGTAAATATCAATATAATTAAAATGTTGATTGATAATTTATGGGCCTGTGTGCGTGTGCGATGGGGTTAAGAATTTTTGGAGAAAAAAAAAATAAAATGAAATGACATTCTTTAAAAATAAAAATGCATTTTGATAATCTTTAGAATCTCACATCATTTTTTTTTTTTTTTTTTTTTGTTTTCCAATACACATTTTTGTATTATTTTAAACACTCGGCGACGACGACGACGCACACAATTCAATTAAAACAAATTAGTATTTAATTTTAATTAATTAAAAAAAAAGTATAATTTGCAGGCAGCGGGTGCTACCGGGGTAATAATAAAAAATTTAAAAAAAAAAAAAAAGAAATGTTAAAAACAAAAATCCATTCATAATTTATAAAATATTCAAATGTAATTTTGTAAAATAACAAATAGTTTTTCATTAAATTTTTTTGAAATCAAGAAAAATTAATTTCAATACAAAAAAAAAAAAAACAAAACAAAACAACTAAATATAATTAATTGCATATATATTTAAAATAAAATAATTATAATTAAGATTATCTAAGAGTAATTATTAAAAATAAAATTACAGTAAAAAAAAAATTTGATTTATAAGAAGAATAAAAACAGAAGAAAAAAAATATTCAGTATTTTTTTTTTTTAATTTTGTTATTTAATTTTCAATATAAATAATAATAATAATGAATAGTGTTTTTGTAACAAAAAGTAAAGAAAAAAAAACAAATAAATTACACGCAATTTTAATTAATAATATAAAAAAAAAAAAAACGTTGTAAGTAACCAAAAAATTGCGTTTTTTTTTTTATTATTATTTATTGTTCTTTGTGAAATTTTATTCAAAAGAAAAACTAAGTACTTGGATATTAATTTATATTGTTTATAATTTTTTTTAATTTTATTTTTTACTAACAAGAAAGTGGGTTCTAAAAGGATAATGTATGTATGCATGTGTGTGTGTGTGTTTGCATGATTTGTGTTTTATTATAATATTCTTGTCTAAAACTTCCAAAATATTTCAAACTTAAATTTTTAGCAGCAATCATCTTCTGTTTTAGATTGCCTCAATTTCAAAATTAAATTCAAAATGTAAATGTAGTAATGAAAATACCTTATATTTTAATAAATAAAAAGGATGCTGCTTTTAAAAAAATGGTTTTGCAAATATTTAATTATAATAATAAACTAAATTAAAATTTAAAAATACTCATTTCAAAATTTTTAATTTTATTCCATATTCCAACACAACAAATATAAGATTTGTATAAATATTCATATTTTTCATTGTAAAATTTTAAAGCAAATCATTACAGTAAATCTAACCATTCTACTAAGAATGGAAATAAATATGTAAGAACAATTAAATTAAACAAATCTTAAGTGTGTCGTCCAAATCAAAATCCAAATCCAAATGGTTCTTCATAAAAGAAACATATCTTATTCAAAACGTTATTCAATATAAAACTTAATTAAAAAAGCTAAGTTATTAACATAATATTTTTTTTTATAGAATTTATAGATTTTTAAACAAAAAAAAAACTACAATTATAAGAATTACCTCTTTTTTTTAGAAAACACTTAAAGAAAAATGTGTGTGTGTGTTTGTTTGTTTTTATTTGGGTTGTGTTATTGGAAGTGATTTTTCAATCCAACCATTTTTTAAAAACCATTTTTAATTTCTAATAGAAAACATTTAAAGTAATTTAATTATTCGTAACAACATAGATTTATTGCAATTTATTGTTTTAAATAAAAATATTTTTAATTAAAACACGTACGGATAAATTCAATCAGAAAACAAAACATTAATGACAATTGTTATTTGTTTACAAAACATTTATTAAGATTATTTTACATATTTGTTTATTTATATATATATAAAAGAAAATAAAAACTTTTTTTTTTATTATCTATAATTTTTTTGTCTATAAAAACAATTAAAACAAAAACTAAATAAATCTATTTATTAATAGTTTGATAAAAACAAAAAAACGGAAAAAAATTAATTTAATCGATAAACTATACTACAAATAAATAAAATAAAAAAAAAACAAAAAAAACAACGGATCGAAAATCGATTATGATTAGAAAGTCTCGTTGTTCTTTTTTTTTTTAAATATAATAATGTAAATAATTATTTTGTAAATTAAAAAATAACCGATAAAAACAAATTTATATATTTAGATTGAATAAACAAAAAAAAAACAATTAAGAATAATATTTAAAAAAAAAAAATGAAAAAAGAAATCAAAAAATAAAAAAAAGCAAATGACAATGTTAATGTTTTTTTTTTATTACCATTTTTATTATTTATTAACATTTAATTTCTTTTTTTTTAATTATATTTAACGCCATTTAAACCAAAAAAAAAAAAAAACATAAAGAATACATTTAAAAATAATACATCTATTAAATAATTTAATAATATTTTTTTCTCTCTGGTAGCACCACCACCACCACCACTACTACTACTACTATCGCCACAAAACCATTATTATCACCAAATCAATTAATAAAAATCACTACCTAAACCAAAAAAAAAAAAAAAAATGAGATATATATGTCCAATTTTCCACCACAGTTTATCATTTAAAATTATTTAAGATTAGCATAAAATAATGTATTAAAAAGAAAATTAAATTTAATATTTTACTTTTGTTTTAGAGATTATTGGAAATAATTTATTTTTGTGTTTATAATTAATAAGCTTTTTGTTATATAATTTATTTAAATAAATCAAAAAAAAATAAAAGAAAATCATGTTAATTTGTGGGTTAAAAAGGATAAAGTAAAATCAAGAATTTATAATTTAACAATTAAGATATAGTAAAACAATAGAAAAATAACCAAGATGAAGGACAAATTAATGAAATATACCTGGTTTTCTTTTATTTTTTTCTATAATATATAAATATTTTTTTTATATATTTATTTCCTATAATTTTAAAAAAACAACAAACAAAATATTTAAAAAATGATTTTTTTTTTAATTCATTTTTTTTTTTAAACAAAAAACTACCTCTTAAAAAATGGTGGTGGATGCCATAAATAAAAAACAGATATCCTTTAACATAATTTTTGTAAAATAATGGACAAAAAAACAAACAAAATAATTTATAATATATATAGTTTATCACGAAATTTTCATCACCTCTGCGCTCTGTCGAATATTACATAAAAAAATATTATTTTATTTATTATTAGTTGTATTATTTATAATATGTACATTTTTTATGTTTTAAGTTTAAAAAATTAAGTTAATATTTGTTTTTTTATAATTTTTTAAACACAAATTCTCGGGTAAGTTTATCAATTTGGTATGGATGTTGTTTGTGATTTATTTATGAATGTATCATTGATTTTTTTCATTGTATTTATATTTTGGGAACTTTTCTACGGAAATCTCGAACAGGAAGGTTTTTTTTTTGTTAGCCTAAAATAATCGATAATGATCTCAGTATAGACGAATATATAATCGTCGTTAAATATTTATTTATTTATTAATTAGCCGGTAATGTTTAATGAATCTTGTAGAATTTTATTAACCATTAACCACGGCCGCCTTTAAGTGGTAAATATAAGATCATATTAAACATATCTGAGGTAAAAAAAAAACCATTTGGTGGATTTTAGGGATGTTTAAACATTTTTTTACTGATGCATCGATGGGTCAAACAGGGTTATATAATTAATTTGTTTATCACATCATAATCCAAAAAAAAAAATGTCTACCAAAATTTGCAATTTTTTAAGCAAAAATATAAGTTTGAATGTGTTGTATTTAATATTTACAAAAAAAAATATCCAAATGTATCAAGTGATTATATAATAATTAATTTATGTTTAAAAAAAACAAGTGTAGTATAATAAAAAGTGACTTATCACACACACACACACACACGCACGCACACAAACTACTACTTTAATTATATTTAGATCCATTGTCGATTCCACAACGTCGGGTAACCGGTCATAGAAAAGCAAAAGGTCGGAGTACAATTGCTGAATTAATGTCAAGACAACCAGCGGCTAACGATGACGATTTAGAAGAACCAGCCGAATTTGATTCTGATTCAGATCCAGCATGGACCCCACAAGATAATAAGGTATATAAAAAACACAATTGAACCATGTTATATTTTTGATAATAATTTTATATAGAATATTATATATATTCGAACTATGTATTTTTTATAGTCTGATGAACATTCTGGTGATTTACTATTATTGGACGGCAGTGGAGGACGTAAGAAACAACGACGATCACGTAATGCTTTAACAAATTCACGTAATAAACGTAATAAATCTAATATTATATCAGGTTAGATAGATCTTTTAATATCCAAATAAATAAATATTACTGATATGGATCTTTAAAAACAAAAAAAATATTTCGTAAGCTATTTGAAAAATCTTGAAAAAATCTTGCTTACATAATGCATTTTAACTGAATTTAAAGATTCATACAAATCGTTAGAGATATTGGATTGGAGGTGTTAATCGTTTAATATGTATATGGATATCATTTCGATTCATTTCGTGAATGTTTTAATGGAAACGAAATAAAGCTTACGAAATATTTCAATTATTAAACTTAATTTTTATTATTTTTTTTTAACCTTTTTTTTTTATTTATTAACAATGTTTTAATAAATACACATATTTTATGCCCATTTTTTAATAATTGTGTACGTATATAAATTGTGTATTTTTGGTTTTTTTACATCCCATCCATAAATTCATCATCAATTATGTCATCAATCATCACGATCGTTTATAAAATCACAAATTTATATAATTTATTGTGCCGTATATATATTATTGCTAAAATCAACTGTGATATTTTTTGCACTACTACTAAACAACATGTAATAATCATTTTTATAATCGATAATTTCGATGTGTATTAAATAATCTTTCATTTGTTCACTAATGTTTTTAAATAAATAAATTAATTTATTAATCATAATATTTTAATAGTAGTCATTTGTTGTCATTTTTATTGGGTGAAAGAAAATTTAATCACATTGGATTATTAAAATATATATATATGAATGAAATTATTATCGGAAAATTTCAATTAATTTTATTTATTACTCAAAAAATATAGTGGCCGTTGAGGGTTTAGGTATTAATGATTGTTATTCAAGTGATGATGAGAATTCTTCAAAATTACAACATCAACAACAACCAATATCCCATACAAATGTACAATCTCAACAACAACAGAATCAGCAACGACCAGTACAACATCATCAACAACAACAACAACAACAACAGCAATCACATTCAAATGCAATACAACAATATGATACCATACAGCAACAATCGCAATCATCATCAGCATCAATGATTCAAAATATTTATCAAACAAATATTGGTCAAAATATTCCGCAACAAACAATGATTCAACAACAGCCACACCAACAACATCATCAACAACTACAGCCACCACAACCACAACCACAGCCACCACAACCACCGCTACCACAACCACCACAACCATCTCAACAATCTCAACAAATTAATTATTCATTACAGTGTTCACAACAGAGTAGTTCAAATCAAGATGATTTGGAAAATTATGATTTTAAGGTATATACACGTATAACATAAATAATATTGAAAAAAACTTTGATGTTTGTTTTTATTTGCAAAACACAAGGTTGGTGATTTCCTAATGGTACGCACCGATTTGGTACATGATTCAGCCCCAATTTGGCGTTTAGACGGTAAAGGTATACTACAAAAATTTGAACCATTTGAAATGAATGGTAAAACACTATATCGTAATATTCCGTCGGTGAGTTTATATAAAAAAATAAACAAAAAACAGTTGCCGAATGGAACTTTTTTGTTTTAATTTCTATATATAATTTATAACTAATTAATTTTGTTTTTCTTTAAGTTTGTATCATTGTCAAATGAAACAAAAAAACAATATATTAAAGTGCCAGTACGTTTCTATTGTAATAGTCATAATCAAGGTGAAATTCATGCTGAATTGCTAAGGCGTTTTATTCGTGTTGACGATACAGAATTATTTATTGAAAAATGTATGAATGAAACACAAATCTATCAAGATAATTTTGAAGTGTATATTCAAACATTAATATCACAAGCATTGGATTCAAATTTTCTTACAGAAATTATGCAAGAACAGGGTATTTATTTATTTATTTATTTATTTATTTATAAGAACTTAAGAACGTTTAATAATCGTAATGTTTTAATCTTTTGATTGTGTTTTTTTTTATTTAGATGAATATTTTCTATCAAATGTAAAAATTATCGAAGATCTAACAAATGATCGTAAACGTCGTCTATTAAATGTTACAACATGGCCACGTACGGTTTCGAATTCCATTGAATTATGGCCATGCTATAATATTATCAGTGATTTAGGACAAATAAATATAAATGTATCTGCTTGTGCCGCATGCCATCAACCAAGTATAGCATTACGTTTATTATTATATGGTCAACCGTATGATCAGACAACCGTTGAACCAATGCAACAAGATCAAAGAATTTCATACAATAAGGTAAATAAAAAATAAAACTGATCCGTAATTTGGAAATCATTTAAAATTAACTTATTGGTTTTTACCATAATATTTCAATTACTATATTAATAACTGTATAGGATATGTTATTGTGTCGTTTATGTTCGTCACGTGTTGAATTATATCATAAAATAACACATCAAAAATATTTAATGTACATTGAATGTGCAAAAAAAGTGGCTGAAAAAAATTTACAAGATCCCACAAAAGGTTCAACGGTTATATTAAATGAATTATTAGCCGATGATGTTTGGTTAGCTCAGGTAAGATAAGATTTTGTTAATCTTAAACCAAGATACAATTACAATATATATTATCGCCATATTTTCGGGGTCCTTTGACCGCTATTTTTTGAGATAATTAATCAATATTTTCATATTGACCAACAAACTTCTCTATCTTATTATATTATTTTTTTGTTAATATGATATTCTATTGTATTTTAATCATCCCCGTTGTTTTTGTTGCGTTGTATATTTTATTTAAATAAATATTTTTCTTTTTTAGTTATTTAAAAATGTACGTTGTACATGGGCTGAAGTTGAACATATCGAAAGACAACATCGGTTTCAATTAATGGCTGCATCATAATTTATTGATAGTTATCTTTATCTTTTTTGTTTTTTATGTACGAAAAGTTATTATATTTTATTTTATAGAATTAACGCAAAATATTTTGAATGCAAACTTACTGGGCAAACTTATTATGGGAAATGAAAATTTGATTTTAATTCATACAAAAATAAAAAAAACAATACCGCGTAGTATTTACCACCACCACCACATAATTATTAATTAAGATTTTGAATTTTTTGTTTAAATATGTTTTGAATTTGAATTGAAATGAAATTTTAATTGAACTACACACAATTTCATTATAAAAATATTGTTTTAATTTGTATTTATCAATCAGAAAGAAATCAAGGAGATGTTTAGCACTTTCAATAATTAGAATTAAATTTTGATAAATGGTTTTGTTTCTTTAGTTTTCTTCTTTAAAGTTTATTCAAATATTAGGGTTAATTCATATTTCATTTCATTGCAACTATAATTAAATATTTTATTTTAATATAATAAATACAAGCTGAAAGCTAAAAGTTGAGTAAAAAAAACTAAAACGTTTTAGTTGTAATCGTATTTTAATAAGGTTTATTATTAATTTATTTTGGGTGCTTTTTGCAACAAGACAATTTGCAATATAAAAACAAATGTTGATTTTTAAAAAGAAATTGATTAAATGGAATTTTGATTAAGATATGAAGCAGTTTTTGATGAATCAAAATCTATTAAAATTATTTTTTATTATTAGTTATTATAGAAGAATTATTATTAAACTATACATACATATTATTAATATTGTAATCCTTTAATTATTATTCATTATATATAATAACTCTAATTCAATAAAGTATAAATATTATTTAATAAAAAAATAAAATGATGTAAATTTTTTTTCCATTGCGAACACAGATTCTATATTAGTAGAATTCAAAATGAAGCCCTTGTAATGAAACTAATATGTTGTCAATCAACGGTGACACAGGACAGGAAAATTTCCTGTGAACTGTTCAAACAATAGGATTTTCCTAAATGTACATGTAAGTATAATAATTAGCTAATTTATACAAAATGTCTAATTAAGATTTTAACAGTTTGAACGATTGGAATATGATTTTCAATTTTTAATTTAAATAAACTGAATTTGTCATTAGAAACTTGAATTAATTTTTGTTTTGAATTAAAAAAAAAACAATTTAATTGAAATATGTAAATTAAATATATATATATATATATATGTTTGTATGTTTTTTTTTTATTTACAATAATAATTTTGTTTATATTATATATCAGCAATATTTATTTATTATATATACTTTCAAAATATTAACTTATTATATTATATAATTATGTAGTTTTTGTTTTATTTACATTATCATATATATATTATGCAAATATGCTTTTTATTTAGCAATAATAAATTTGTTTAATATCATAAATTATAAATTTGCAATCAAATTAACATGAGATTCGTGTTTTTTCGTTATTAATAATAATTTCTATATATTATGTAATTTCTTTTTTGATTAATTGTTTTCTTATTTATAATAATATCACTTTATTTCATAAACATATACAATATAATATATTTGAGAAAATTAAATATAAATAAATAAAAGATATATGCGTGTTTAAAAAATTATTTGAGAACATAATAAATATTTGGAAAGTGCAATCGTTTCTTTGTGTATTTTTATAGTGAGAATATAATAGTTTAAGTATAAAGAAATTTATATAATAATATATTGCAAAAATTGATTGCTAAAATAATAATGATTATTTCATTTTAACCACCTCTATTCATTCCACTAAAAAAACCATTTATTGGTGAATTATCAATTTCATCAAAATTACGTTTATAATATTGTGAATTTAAAAATGCCCCCGGACCGTTTGTTAATGGCGAACGATCGATTTCATCAAAATTACGCTTATTAGTCAAAAATCCATTTAATCCCGAATTATCAATTTCATCGAAATTACGCTTATTGGTCAAAAATCCATTTAATCCCGAGTTATCAATTTCATCGAAATTACGTTTAAAATAATGTAATGTTGAAAAGCCGCCGCCGTTCATCATTGCCGGTGATTTATTATTATTATTACTAAATGTTTGTAAATTATTTTGATGATGATAGTAATTTTTTTTACGAAAACCAAAATCACCACCGCCGAGTGGTGAACGATCAATTTCATCAAAATTACGTTTATTTAACCATCCGGTTAGACCAGCTCCCGATGAACCTAATGCTGAATTATCAATTTCATCAAAATTATTACGTTTATTATAATAGTAAGATGATCCTCTTAATACATTCGTCGGTGATGATGATTGTTCAAATTTTTTTTGTAATTCAAAATCGTTCAACGGTGACAAATCAATTTCATCAAAATTACGTTTATATAGAAATAGCTTTGATGTTGGTCCCCCGGCACCTGCCAATAACTTGGTTGATGTATTATCAATTTCATTAAAATGTAATTCGTCGTCGTCGTACGGATGTATTATTTTCATTGATTGATGATGTAATTTATCATTTATTAACCGATTTAGTGTTCCTTTATGATTTATACTATAGCTTTTTAGTGTTTTGTTTACATATATAGTGATTTGATACAAAAAAAAAACAAAAATTTAGTGAAATTATTTATAATAACAATTATATATTTATCAAAAAATAACTGAACAACAAAACATGATGATTTCATTTCATTCGTATATATCATTTGAGAATTATTCAAGAAAATATCAAGTATTTAATAACTTTTTATTTTTTTTTTTTAAATTCTCATTCGATTTCGATTAGTTGATCATGCAATCATCATGCTTTTTTTTTATATATATATTAAGTTAAAAAATATAAAATTAAAGTTTATTTATTACTTATCAATAGCTGCATCTGCTGGTTCTATGTGATTAAGTGATTGCTGTTGTCCTTCTATTGTAATTATTAATTAATTTATGATTATTAATGTGTTTTTGTTGTGTTCGTGTTGTGTAAAATTGCGTGAATGCATGTAAAATTAATAGAATATATAGAATAATATATATTGTGTTATATGATGATTATTTTTTTCTATTTATTTAAAAATTAAAAGTTCGCATTTATATTTTCCGCGTGGTATATATAGCGAATTTAATGTATATGTTTGGATATTTTTTTAATCAATAATTTCAATATATATCTATATCATCTATCATAAAACGAATAATACTATACAGCATTCGTTGTTCCAAAGATAAGATCAATTAATTCTCTATTAACTTAATTAATACGATACGATATATGCATATGTATATAATTTTTACCTTCTTTACCTTCTAAAATCGTTTCATATATTACTCCTGCGATTACATTTTTTCAGTATAAAATCGCTGTTATAACTATACTAAAATAACAACCAAAAATTAGTAACTGCGATTGTTCATTTCTATTTTTGAAAAAAATATGTAGAATAAATACACAGCATTACGAATTATACAAATCGCTATTTATTCAAATAATAAATAATATATAATTCAAATATATATATGAAATGAATGCATAAAAATTGATTTTATATATATATATATATATATACAAATCAACAAATGAGAAAATTGAATTTTGTCATTTTTTTTTTATTTATATAAATAATAAGTAAAATATAATTTTTAATATTGTATATTTTGTATATATAAATATATATACTTATAATTTATTTCGTATCAATGCGGCAAAAGTGTGATGCGAAGTAAGTAGGAGGAATCTTTATGATATAGATATTGTAATATTGGATATAATAATAATATGAAGGTATATATAAAATATAACTAATGCGGATTATTTTCTTTTCATCAAACAAAATCTCAATTGACCTTATTCTTTTTTCATTTCAATTTTCAATTATATAAAAATTACAAATATACATGCATTTTTAAGTAAGAATAATCTTAATAATTAACGGTAAGAATAAGTTTTCATCAAACAAAATCGTATAGTAATTGTTTCTCGTTTTGGTATTATATATACAATATTTATTATAAAACTTAAAGATAAAAAATATACCCTATTGTATAATTATAATGATAAAATATTCATAATTATTTTTAAATCTATATAAATCGTCCCGTATATATAGAGATTTAACACAATTTGTATATATATATATATAAAGAGCATTTAGCGTTTTGATATAAAGGCATAAATAATATATATATATATATGTACATCATGAATGTAAAACAAATTTGTATTTAATTATTTATCTGCGCTTAATAATTATACTTTTTTGGTATATTATATGGAAAAACAATTTTTGTATTTTGTATTTATATATACATTAGTGGCGCAGCCTGGTAATGTCCTAGTTGTCATATGACAACTTGATTTTTACGAAAAAATACTATAAAAATTCAATATATAAAAAAAAAATGTGTCCTTAAAATTTGCGAAAAGTTTTTTTAACTTCACGTACTATTCGATATAGAATTGATTTTAAATAGTAGTTATGTTAAAAATAAATGTTGACAACATTCTTCTAAACACAAACAAAATTTCATTTAGAACACCAACACATTTAATCAGTAGGTTGTTACAATAAAATACTAACAACTTCCATTCCATACATATTGTCTTATTTACCTATTATCCTATTATGCTTTATATACAAATTCAACTATATGCATATGTATTTGAATTTAAGTTGTCAAAGCTTTGTTGTAACAACTCAATGGTAAAATTTGTTCTAAATAAAATTGTAGTTAAGTTTAAAATATGTGGCCTTTTTGATTTATTTATATGCTGTGTTTATAAGAATGTTGTCAATATTTTTTTTTAGCAACCTTCCATACACATGGTAAACTTACATTTTCATATATCACACATGTTGTAATATAGATACGAAAAAAAAACAAATGAGAAAAAGTAAGAGAAATTAGTAGTGTGTGTAAAAGAAGAAAATATATAATAAAATAATTCTCATTTAAAATTAACAAAGTATTTTTGCAGTACGAGCATTTATTTTTATTTATTCATGTTGCTAATTTAATTTTTGAACAACTTGGAGATTTCATATTGCATTTTAATGATATTTACATGCAAATTAAAAGTAATAATTTATTTGTGAATTGAATCTAGCTGAGCAGTTCTAAATTGAAATTCCAGAAGATTTTTAGTTGGCTTTTTTATTCCAGAAGATATTTAGTTGAAATTCAAAACACATAAATTAGTTTAGTTTAACGAATTATTGTTGCTTTCAATTTGACAACCATAATTTTTGGCTACGCGGCGCCGCTGATATACATATTATTATATAGAAGGATATAGAAAAGTGAGATTTTTTATAATTATACTTTGATTGTATAAAGATAATTAAATATGTTGCATTCGCAAATCGGGTTACCTATAATATATAGTATATATATATATATATATTGAGACAAATGACTCTGTGGTGTAACTGATTAAAACGTCAGCCTAAAATTCTTAAAACATTTTTAGAGTCCTGAGCGGGTTCGATTCCTATACTGAAAACACAAAATATATTAAAATAAAATATACAAAATGTATTTTATATATTTATATAGTAGTAAATCGTCGTTAAAATGAGTTTATTTATTATCTTTTATATATGAATAATGAACTTAAGAATATATATGTTCATCTCATCATGTTCTCATTCAATTATTTTTTATATAATTGATTTTGTACTTTTAAAAGACTTTTGCATAACTCATTGCATGATTATATGTTATAATATATATAATTGTTAATTTTTATATGTATATATTGCAGATATTATATTGCGTTGACACCTTAAACTCATTATTTTATTTGAAAAAAATACACACTATATTTTTATATTTATTTTTTTTAAATTTTTTTATATATATATAATATTTTTATAGTACACATAATAATTTAATATTGTAAAGGAAATGGAGAAACAAATATATAAACAAGTATAATCAAAAGAAATTATATTTAAGATATAAAATACGCAATAAATAATAATAGAAAAATATTTGTAAACAATAAAACAATATTTTTTTTTGCTCACAAACACAACCAAAAACAATACATAAGATATTATATATATATATATGTATAAGAAACATTTATAAATTCTATATATATATAGAGATTACACTTGCTTTATGCTTTATTTTTTAAGTAAATTACCACCGCCAAGTGGATCTACAGAACGTTTTAATAAATGGGCACCGCCCAATGGATCCATAGAACGTTTTAATAATTGGGCTCCACCAAGTGGATCGATTTGTCGCTTCAATAAATTACTGCCACCGTTGCTTAAACCTGGCAAATCTAAGCTACGACGTAAAAGATAACCACCGCCAAGGGAATCTAAATTACGTTTTTTTAATAAATAACCGCCACCCAATGAATCTAAACTACGTAATAAATGTTCACTATCATCATCATCATCATCATCATCATCATTATTATTCCATTTATCTACGAATATACGTCCATTATTATTATTCTTATAATAGTAGTAATTCTCATTATCATTATCATTATTATATCTATCATCTTGATCCAATATTATACCATCATTATTATTATATAGATAGGAATTTACATCTTGATTGAAATGATCATCTAAAACAAAAAAAAAAAAAATAAAACAAAACGCATCAAAGAATTACAATAAAAAAAAATGATTAATTTAATAAATTTGATATTTTTTTGTGCGATTACTATAAAAAAAAATACTATATATACAATAAATGTATATGAAAATGAAAAGCGATTATAAAAAAAACAAACATTGCTAAATATCTTACATAATATAGAATTAATATTAAAGAATTCTATTTAATAATTTAAAAAATAAACCATTTTTAGATATCGTTATATATTTATTAATTTCTATATTTATATAAAAGTTATAATAAAAACATAATATTAATTCGCCTTTATAATAATGAAATAGATTTTTTTAAGCAGGTATATGTATATATGAAATACAGTTAATTATTTGATTTTAAATTGTATAAATAATATGCGTAATGAATATCCTTTTTTTGTATGACAGTGACAGAGGGTGGTATTTATATATAATGAAGTGCATGTAAATAATGTATATAATAGTGCGGTATATATTTAATATATATAGTGAGTGATATATATGTTATTAATGAATTAATAATTTTAGTATATTTGCTGATTATAATTTAAATATATTAATAAATGCGACTGATTTCTATATGTGCATTGACATATATTGTTTGAAGGAAATTAAATTAAAAATTCAAAGAAAAACCAGAGTCGTATAATTCTAAAAATATCCGATATTTAGAAAATCGATTTTGCTGTAAAATTTAATCAGCAGCTGCACGCACCCATAAATTTATTCTTTGATAAATGAATTAATTTCACATTTGCCCCCTATAATCACGCAGCTATTTTTAGGACAATTTGACGAACTTTTTTTCACGCACCGCAGACAAATTAATATGATTAAAGGATTTTATAATAGATAAAATATATAATATACATATATATTGCATATAAATATAAAAATAAATAAATAAATTTTTCGCTACACAACCAACAATCTGGTTTTAGCAGCGTCCAACAACAGCCTTCTGTTATTATAGTTTCTTAATTTGTGGCTTTTACGGTGTCGGTAATTAGAGCCGTACACGACCAACCGCAAGCGGAATATACAACTCTGTGTTAAAATTCAGATTCGAAAAATAACCGAAAACACAATATAAAATATAAATATACACATAATATTAAATATAATAATAATAATAATAATAATAATCTTGTACAGTGACATTTTATGCAATAAAATTTTACGCAATTAAATATTATATATATATATAATTTAATGCGGTGCGGTGCGATAGTCAATAAGTGTATAATTTATTATGATTATTGATACATACCTCTATTTTTTTAATTATTTATTGCGTTTATTGTCTGTGCGTATGTAATAATGTATTTTTTTTTTTTTTTTTAAATGCTATCACTGTTTAATATGTGGATTTTGTTAAGCGTTAAAAAAATAATACTTTGTTTATTAATGTTTTTTTATATACTTTTGTACGGTATAAAATAGGTAATTTATTTATAAATGAAAATATTTCACAAACATATATATATGGACTATTTAAAAACAAAAAACTATATATTAATATTAAATTACACCACACACACACATTTTTATTTTAATATTTTTTGTTTTTGTACAAAATTCAAACACAATGTTTTACGTTTTATATATTTAATCCTTTTAATCCCTATATGTATATATGTATAATATATTGGACACACTAATAATATAAATTAAACCAAAAAAAACAACCCATTTTTACAATATGCAACTTTACGTCAACTTTACGAACGAATTTTTTTGACAATTAATTTACTTAAGCGAACATGTAATTTTGTATGTATCCTATATTTTATAGAGATATTTTTAAAATTATGCGGGAAAGAAATTTTAGGGATTCAAATGATGTTCAAATACAATATACGTTGTTGTTGTTGTTGTTATATTATATATATATTTATGTAGATCGCTTTAATATTATATATAGCGATAACATACTTAAAATTTTAAATATTTTATAATAATCGGGCATATTTTATACATACCTCTATCATTTCCCGATGATTTACTTAATACACCAATAAAATGATTTTTTTGTTTTAATCCATGTAATTTATTTATTAAATTATCTATTTCTTGATCCTGTATATAAATAAATTATATAGATATAGATAGATAAAATAAAAAAGAAAAGAAAAAAAAAAAACAAAAAATGTTTATACATATATATTGCAATGAATTCATTATATATATAATTTGAAAATGTATAATATAATATTACTCATAATGTATACATATGAAATTAAATTTTTTTAAATTAAATTAAATTTAAACAATGAATTTGTTTAAAAAAAAAAACTAAAACTAAATATCTATAATTAAGGAAATAAAGCAATATATATAGTGATAGTGATCATATATATCCTCCTAAAGAAAGTTATATTGCCATGGCATACAAAAAAAAATCGCCCTCGCAAATTTAAAACAGAGTACATCTTAAAAACGGATGACTTTTTATGTAGGGTATAATTCAACCGCCGCCAAAGACAAACAAGGACGCAATGTCACACACATATTAATGAAAATGACATATTAGTTAATATAATATATATATATATATATATATATATGTATATAGAGATGAAAATAAATCACTATATGTAGCCGGAAGTTTTTTTCTGGTATGTTGGTATAAATATGTTTGATAGAGTTGTATTTTTTTTTTTTTCCTTATATTATATTATACCATTTTATTTTTAAATATATATATATACATATAATACGATTACTGATCTATAATATATCTCCCGATATATAACTATATATATATTTATATTATATAGTCTAATATTTATATTATATTATACTCACAATCAATACTAC
This sequence comes from Dilophus febrilis, assembly GCA_958336335.1. Classification (NCBI taxonomy): domain Eukaryota; kingdom Metazoa; phylum Arthropoda; class Insecta; order Diptera; family Bibionidae; genus Dilophus; species Dilophus febrilis. Next base: position 40,888,146 of record OY284472.1, read on the forward strand.
TCTATATATATATATATATATATATATATATTAAAAAATGGAATTTGGTTTTTTTTTTTTATGAAATGCATCCCCGGGAGATGTGAATTTTAATTTGTAACCCAAATCATATTAAAATTATATCAAATATTTTCTATTTATATATTTTCGAGTAAGAAACGCTTAATATAAATATTGTGTACGTAATGGGTTTGTATAATATATATACCGGTGATGATGAAAAACCACTATAGATATATACATGTATATATATATGTTATATAGTTAAATTACAAGTATATGTACAAATATTGCAATTATTATTTATTTATTTTTCAATATCCATGCGATATATATATCTATATATTATAATAACATATTTCACAAATCCTATATATATCTATCTATAATATTTATTGACATTTGTATCTGCCGCGTATATTTCATATAGAAGAAAATTTGAAAATCTCCCCAAATCATTAAAAATGATGTCGGTTTTCCAAAAAGTATATATAGTATACATAAAATTCCCATTTTTAACGTATACTGCGCGTATAAAATGACATCGAATGGAAAATCTATATATATATATATATATTGTGTATCTATATTCAAAACGGTTTTGCGGAAAATTTAGTAGGTTTAACGACTGTATAGATTTTAAATAAATAAATTATATAGCTATAATTAATTATAAATGATGTGTCTTACGGAATATATATGGACATATTGACCAAATATTTTACAAGTCGCCGCAGATTATATATATATGAAGAAAAACTATATCAAATATATACCTTAAATATATACCTTGTGCTGACACAAGAGACATTTTATTTCATGAATTCGATTAAATTAACATATTTTATTATCACTTTTAAAATTCATATACAAAATCGCTTATATGTTCCAATATTAAGATATATACTGTTGTTTGGTTGGTGGTGTTGGCAATTTCTTTTGATCGGTTTATGCGGTTTATCAAATATATAATATTTGTCGTATATATGGTATATATAAGTATATAATGTCTTCACACACGTTGTTATATGAATGTATATAAATAAAAATAAAAAGGATACTTATTATTTTAATGCTTGAATTAATTTTTTCAATATACATATATTGAAAAAATATAACAATTTTTTTCTTTTACACATATATCAATATATAATAAAATTGATATATATATATATTTTACCTTTAATAATTTTTTTTTTATTATCATTTGAATTGTTTTTTTTTCCATCATATTTTTTATAAAACTTTGATGATGTGAATTGAAATGGTAATTGGATATTTTTATTGAAATTGTAAATGAAAACCATTATTATTATTATCATATTATTATCAGCGTATGTAATGCCTATATATATCGAATACAGCATATATGAACATGATAATATAATAATATACAAAGTTTAAGTAAATATAATATATATATATAGTATAAGGTGTATTGCTGAATGCGTATATATATTTATTTCTTAATATTATTTTATTTAATCTGTGCGTTATAAATAAAAGTTATTTTGAGATGTCGTATATGTATATAAATAATTTTCTTTTATATAATGTCTAATAAATATTGGATTCATTGATATACACGCGCAGTTTTTTATAATATTGATATGATATATCTATTCAAATACATTATATTTTTAATTGTAAAAGTGTTGCCGAAATCGATCAAATAATAATAATATAATGATATTGAAAAATATGGGTATTGTCTTAAGTATTTATTAACCACATTAAATAAATATTATTTGAAATAAATTAAAGTTAATAAATTTATATGATATACCACCACCAACACAGTATAAAACTATACTACCAACCACCAGCATATTCATATATATCAAAAACAATATATTGTACTAGTTTTTTCAACTCTATATACATATATATGTATGTATAATGTATATCTATATAACCATATATATATATAGTATTTATAGAGATATATTGAATTAAAAACAAAATACTATATAACAATCAACAACATATATTCAGTTAATATATATATATATTGTATTATATGTACACACAGACGGAGTTTTTGTTGTATACTAAAAACAAAAGGATACATCAAAAAAAGGACATTTTTCGGTGTACAACAAAAAAAAACAAAAGGGTTATTATTATTATTATGTTTTTTTTTTGTCAACCTTCTATCAATTTGGTTAACAAATTATGCAACAAGCATATATATGCATGATATATATATAAACTATATATGTCCTTTAGCTTTATATATTGTTATATGTATATACGTAAAAAAATATGAAAAAACAGAAAAAGGCTAATTTATATACTGTAAATTTATAAATGTATTTTGTAATCTCGCATATATATCTCTTAATAACGTCTATATAAATATAATATCATTATTTGTTATAATTTTTGATAAATTTTCAATAAATAAATTGTATATGTAATACAAATACATAATATATAAACACACATTATGAATTTCATCTAAAATCTCTGTGTGAATTGTGTGTGAACTTTTAAAGGTATATTCGATTTTATTATATTTTTCCTGAAATAATTATAATATATAATAATAATTTGAATATTTATTAACATTTAAAATATTTTATTAATCCTTGATTACAAAAAAAATCCATATTAGCTTATATTTCAAAATTTAACCTTTTACTATATAGAAATATCTGTGTTATTGTTATATAATAAATGCGTTTATATAAACATTTACACTCTATATATGACTCTTTTTTTTATCTGTTGATATATATAAGAGGATATTTAAATATTTTTTGTTACATTTGAAGAATTTTGATTTATATTTGTATAAATTTTTTTTATATAGTTTTCTATAATTTAAAATTCTGTATAATTTTTACTTGGTTTTTCTTCGTTTAAATCGGCATTTATTGCGTATATGGTTTAAAAGATATTATACTTAACTTATATACCACCACCGCGAATATATATACATATAAAATATTTATTTTTGAGTTTATTATTATTTTATTGATTTTTATATACAATGTAACCAAAAAATATTATATAATTTTATTTTTTTCAATTTCAAATTCAAACATTGTATTATATAAATATTGTATTATAATATTATACGATTTTAACTCATAATAAAATATGTATTTTATTTATATATACATGTTATTATATATTATAAACATTTGTTGAATTTTGAAAAACGTATATATAATAAAAAGGTATATCGAAGAATGAATGCAATAAATATTATTAAAAAATTATAAAAATAAAAAATAAATAAAAAAAATTATTATTATATATATATATATATATATATATATATATCCGTTTTTATCTTTGTTTAAATATTTAAAGTATAATTTTCACATTTTCTATATATTATATTTCCGATATTACAATCGGCCAAATATAATAACCTCAACAATAAAAAAGTAAATTGACATGCATTTATAATATGCAATCAGATTTTTTACAAATATATTAAAATTAATATAGAATTAATATAGATATATATATAGCCGTTCAAGTTAAAGACATCTATATCTATATATGATGATTATTATTATGTGTCTTTATACGCGAAATATATATATGATTGATATTTGATATATGTGATATATATATTATTTTAAAATGAATTTATTAAACTTATATACGAATGAGATTAAACATATTATATTAATAATTCTATATATATATATATATTAAACAAATGTTATATGATACCTCCGCCCGCGGTAAAGTATTCCTTCAAATTTAAATATATACTTGTTATTTTAAAAAAAAAATATATATAGTGTAATGATTTATATATATTCATTTACATTTACATAATATATAATTTAAAACATAATTGAAAGTTATTTAATATGTTCATTAATTGCGATTGCCCCGTGTAATATGCGGTATATAATTATATTTTCATATAGAAATATTAAAAATGTGTTTATAAATATTGAAATTAATAAGTTAAGGCCGTAGTATATATTCTTCCATTGATTATGCTGGGTTAGTCGCCAAAAAGAGTTTATCTAACTGTATATAAGGTCTTCAATCTGTATATAAGGTCTTCAAGCTTTATATCTATGCATATATATATATATATAGGTAAGTATGATATAGATAAAACCGGTATAAAATTCAATACAAAACGTGATGTACTTAATTTAATTTATTATTATTATTATTATTATAAAATATTAAAATGTATATACATAATAAATATCTGTATATATATATATATATATATATATATATATATAAATGAATTATCATTATAAAGAGATGTACATATACATATACGAATAATACATATTTTATTTAATTTGATTTTAATGTGTATATACGTATGTGCTAAAATTAAATTAACGCGATTTCTAAATATAAAAATGAAAATTATATATATAAACGCAAGATTATATAGTAAAAAATGAAGAAAATTACATTATCACATTTTTAAAATAATAATTATTATTATTATAGCGTATATAATAAGTATATTAAGGATTTTATTTTCTTTATTTATTAAGAAATAGATTAAAAAAAGGATATATATATTATGTATATATATATATAACATTCCGCACATATGCAGGCATTTGTCTTATTTAGATAAAAATATTATTATATATATATATATATATTGTTGATCCCCTGTTTTGTAATATGAAAATGTTAAAAATTTTAACGATAATCTTTTGCTAAATTTTTGCATTAAATATTCATATAAATTTAATTATATATATATTTCATCATCAAACCGCACGATACTTATAATTTTCTATATACTATCATACTATATATATGTATGTATAGTAAAGGGTGATTTTTTTAGGAGCTATAGGAAAGTTTTTAAAAAAAAAACACAGATAAAATTCAGAAAAATGCATGAAATCTTTATTTGAATCGATAGTACGCGGTCCATATAATTTAATGTTTGAAGATTATTTCATGCAAATGTTGACCTTAACTGCGCCCCAAATGGTCCGCCATCCGCATAGTCCAATTTTGGTATACTCTTTCCAACATTTCGGCCGGTATCTCACGAACAAATGATTCAATGTTGTCTTCCAATGCGTCAATTGCGAAGCGGGCTTGTCTGTATAGACATGAGCTTTAACATAGCCCCACAAAAAATAGTCTAAAGGCGTTGTTAAATAGCACGATCTAGGCGGCCAATTGACCAATTGACCGAACGTGAAATAAAATGTTCACCGAACTCATCGTCTCTCAATAAGTCCATTGTTGAGCGTGCTGTGTGGCATGTGGCACCGTCTTATTAAAACCACATGTCATGCAAGTCAAGCTCTTGGGCATTTTGGCAAAAAAAAGTTGGATATCATCTCACGGTAGCGCTCACCATTCACAGTTACGTTACGATTCGCATCATCCTTGAAAAAGTACGGTCCAATGATGCCAACCGGCCCATAAACCGCACCAAACTGTGACTTTTTCTGGATGCTTTGCTTTTTCTGGATGCTTAGCTGTTGCAATGCTTCTGGCTGATATTCACTCCCAGAAATCGACAATTCTGCTTATTTACGTACCCATTGAGCCAAAAATGAGGTTCGTCGATGAACACAATTTCGTCGCGATGAACTTTCTTAACAGAGCACGCATTTTTTGATAATAAAATTCAATAATTTGCAAGCGTTGTTCGTTTGTAAGACGATTCATGGTTAAATTATAGACCAAACTGAAAATGTTTGACAGTAAAACAAAATACGAAACGTGCGGCGTCAACTGTTTAAACCATTGTTGCCAAAAACAAGATAATAGCTAAAAAATCACCCTTTATATATATGATTAAAAACTCATCTCTGGATCTGTACTGTATAAAAATAACAGTAAATTTGCTAAAATCGATAATTAACTAAAAAAAAAGGATATATATACGGGACATTCTATGATTTCATTTCAAGTACATTTTTATGGATTTTCAATAACTATATATATATATATATAGTATTTATATTTCAGTTCAGTATAAATGAAAATTTACAAACATGGTTTTCCTATAGGGAAAACCTATATATATATAATATACAATAAATCTTTAATATTACCCAACACCTCTATATATATATATTTTAATATCATGGATAAATAATACAAATGGTAAATTTTTATGTATTATATATATTAAATATAAAATTGCCAATAATATATATAATAAAATAAATAAAAGAAAAACATAATTTCATTAATTGTGACGTGTGTAGTAGATTATGATATGATATATTGAATTTAACGATGAATTGAAAGAAAATTAATTAAAAATTATTATATATATATAAAAATTCACCTTTTATTGTATAAACATGAAATATAATATCAAAGAAAATCGAAAATATAATGAAATATAAATAAAAGAAAAATGTTTTGTATTTAACTTTTCAATTTTAATTAAAATACCGGCTCGGTGTATTTATATATAAATTCTATATATCTATATCTTAATCAAATCTTAAATAATTATATATAAATATAGCAATATCGATGTTTTTTTCTCTCAGCAATAAGATAACAAAACAATAATTGTTTATATTGTTTTAAGTACATATAAATCAATATATATATATTTATTACAAATACAAATCAACCAAAGAAAATTTGTTTTGAATATCAATCCAATAAATGATGAAATATTATATATATATATATATATATATATAAAACAATTATTATAATTTAAATTAATTTAAAATATTTTTTAAATTTGTTGTTTTCATTTATCAATGATCAATGTGATGATGATGATGATGATGATGATGATGATGAAACACCAATCGCTTGGTATAAAAGATAAATTTATATAAATTAATATATGTTAAGGCATATAATAAATAAGATATTTTTGTATGTGCTACAACCGTATATATTTATTTTGATATATAGGAATCATTTTGAAGAAAAACTTTTTCTGTTATTCATCGGTTGGTTCTGAATCTGTTATTTTAACTGATTACCGATATTAAACATATATATATATATATATATATATATATATATAGTTCTTATTAATATTTATATTATTTATATAGTATTTATACTTATTTATTAAATTTGTGTTTTGTGTATTTATTTTATCATGTGGATGATGTACATTTTTAGAAATGTCGTTATATTGATTTTTAATACTTATTTATATTATTGTTAGATATATATAAGCGTGGGGGATTTAAATTTAAAGAATAAATATGGATTTTTGTGTGTCTATTTCTATATATATATATACATGTATATGAAATTTTGTTGCACAAATTAAGATTATTAAACTATACGTATTATTTTTTATTTTTTGTATATAAATATTATATTATACATAAAAAATTAAAAATTATGTGTATATATAGAATAGAATAGAAAAAATCCTGCTGCGATAAGGATATATATACATGAATAAATAATATTTCTATTATTAAATATATTTTTTTTTGTAAAAATTCCCTGATTATAACCGCCTGATTCGATGAGTTTAATTTGCGGTATATAATTTAAATATAGATGAATGAATGAATGAATTTCATTTAATTTGAATACATTTTTAAACAGAAACAATTTGATTTATTGTTATTAATATAATTATATTATATGTGTATATAAGTAAAATAAGTATAGAATGTATGGCATTCGAGAAGTCATAAGTATATATGTATCCTCCGCATCGCGTCTAAATATACAGTGATCAAATTTTTAATTAATATACAAAGGATGATAGATGAAAAAATGTTTCCATTAGGCTGTTATACGTTGTTTTTATATTTATTATATAATACTTATATATATTTATATATGCTAAAGTTACCTATATATATATATGTATAGGTACTCTGACTTCTTATTTTGAGATTTTATTAAATATGAAATATGACAATTATATCCTCTATCTATATAAATATATATACAAATTAAAAGTTATATTTTTTCTTCGGTAAAAATAACAAATATATATATATATATATATTTATACGCTTATATACATTTAATATAATAAATAATAAATTTTTCGCTATACAACCAACAATCTGGTTTTAGCGTCCAACAACAGCCTTCTGTTGTTAGTTAATACTTAATTTGTGGATTTTACGGTGTCGGTAATTAGAGCCGTACGACCAACCGCAAGCGGAAAATACAACTCTGTGTTAAAATTCAGATTCGAAACATAACCGAAAACACAAAACATATTTTATGCATTCAGTGGAATTCGTCGAACCCACGACCACAAAATTTCGTTAGAATTTTAGGTTGGCATTTTTAACATTTACACCACACAGAGTTATATCAAGATGATTTCTTTTATTTATATATAAATATATATTTCACATCTATATGGAAAATATTAAATATAACTTTTGTGTATAATAATAAAAGGAAATTATTGAAAAATATTATAGATTATTGATTTTATATTATATAATTAAATTATATTCCGAATATTTAATAAAATATGATGAGCGATTGAATATAGTCAGACTATTGAAATATATATATATGTATAATAATAATATATATCATTTTATTATATATTATAACTAAAGTCGTTTATTTACTTATAGATTATACCTTATTATATAATTAAATTAAATCAATTAACTTACCTTTAATGGCATACCAAATATAAATTGTAATAAAATCAAATAAACCAGTAGTGAAGTTAATTTAAACATTTTTATTTCCATTATATATATGGGTATAATTCAATATATATATATATATATAATTTTCTAAAACAGATTTTCCTTGTTTTTTTTTAATTTTTTTATTATTTTCTGTTTTTAAATTCTTAATAGTAATTTATGTTCGTCGTTAAACGTCTTGAACTAGAAAAACCAAAAAAAAAAAACACAAATCAAATTTAATCGCACTTATAAATAATACCGAAAAGAAATAAAAAGGGATATTATATATATAATATAGTAATTATATATACTATATCATTTTTATTTTTTTTTTAATTAATAAATATTTGCACAAACGGCAAAAAAATGTTTTTTTAAATCTTTTTTATATTCTTTCATTCATTTTCTGTTTAATCCCCTTTTGAACAAAAAATGAATCACTTTCACTGTTTTTATAAAATAAGGAATTATAAGGACTTAAAATAAGGACTTATTTTATAAAAAATAAAATAAAAAATTAATATATATATATTTATACATACACAATTCTGAAATATAATAAATATATATATATATTTATATATATATATATATATATATATATATTATATAAACGTCTGTATATATATATATATATATATATTTATATTTTGAGATCAATCCGTTAATTTCAAGCAACAGAAGAAAAATGATTGTTATGCTTACATGCTGTTAGCTATTTATACAAAAATAAAAAAGAAATGTTAACAGACAAATTTTATGTATATACGCGAGCACGAGTTTATATATATACAAATACAAATATAATTTTCCCTTTTTTTATTATTATTTTATATACATATATGCATCGGAAAATGTTTTATATATACACAATACAATACAGTATCGTCCATAAGTTATTAGATAATACATTTTCAATATCTACATAATTTTAAGATGAATTTTCCTCACATTTTTATGGTCTATATACTATATATATATATTTAGCAATAAACAGTTTACGTCTTTTTGTTTGTTGTATATTAATATATTAAAAATATATGTATATTATACGCAAATTAGAGTTAGAGAGATTGGGTGGTTATTATTATTTCACTGTAATTAATGAATATGGATATGGATAAGAATATTGTATATATATATATACGTATTTTTTTGCATTTTAAATTATCGTTAAATAACGCATGCTGGGTTTTAAAAAGGAACCGCACTTTATAAATATATATATATATAATAAATAAATTTTTCGCTATACAACCAACAATCTGGTTTTAGCGTCCAACAACAGCCTTCTGTTGTTAGTTTCTTAATTTGTGGCTTTTACGGTGTCGGTAATTAGCCGTACGAGCAACCGCAAGCGGAAAATACAACTCTGTGTTAAAATTCAGATTTGAAAAATTACCGAAAACACAAAACATATTTTATGCATTCAGTAGGATTCGAACCCACGACCCCAAAATTTCGTTAGAATTTTAGGTTGGCATTTTAACATTTACACCACAGAGTTATATATATATATTTATATATATATATATATATAATTCTTATTATATATAGAAGAACGAGAAGCATTATGTGTATGAATCAATGTATATATTTATATATATATATATATGTAACATCATTCTTCATCTTTATAATATAAATCCTACATATACTCGCATAGTATCTATATATTAACTTTTTTCGAACCAACAGATTTGAAAAGTTATTTTTTTTCCAAGAACATCAAGATCATGCGGAACAGTCTCCCGCAGAGCTAGTATTTACCCCTTAATTATTATATGACTATCAAGCATTTTATCCTATATCTAAAGATTCATCATCCACCTAATAAAATGCAACTTGGACAATTGTTTGAAAACATATATGAGTTATTTTTTCTTACTATACTTTTCAGTTTCATTTTTTTCTATATCTCATATACATATGTTTGCTTTTTAATTTTTCAAAATTTCATAAATTAATAGGCAATATAATAGAATGCCGAGGTTTGCGGGCGCTAAACCGATCCGGCCGTATAGTAACGAACAAAAAAAAATATTTATATGTAAAAAAATTATTCATTTTCATTAAATATTTTATAGAAATTCTGACGTATTGATTGAATATGCGACGGTTGACCATTTATTAAAATTCAATCATCATTCCTTTCATTTCCTTTCTTTTTTTTTTTGTTTTATTACCTTTAGTTCATAATAAATATATTGTTACATTATTATTATTATTAATATATTATATATATATATATATATAGTTTTATTTATATGGTAATCTACCCAATATTTCTAAATTCTATATGTTGAATCTATATAAACAAAAGACAAGCAATATAATATATGGTATCTCTATATTATATATATAAAAAAATTATATCGATTGCGACAGAATTCAAATCCAATTAAAAATAAGGTACAATAGACAAACACTGTATAAATTCAAATTATATATGAGATGATCATATCATATAATAAACTATATTATATCATTATATATACTAGATACATATATAAAATAAGTTTAGATTAAGATTTATATTTATATATATATATATTATTAAAAATTATATAAAATATTTATAATTATTTAAATATTCATTTCATTTCATTTTGTTTTTGTTTGTACATTCAAGAACACATATATAAAATGAAATATTGTCCATCATTATAAAATATTAGATGTATGACATTAATATATATCATACAGCAGGTTGTGCTTCGCATAAAGATAATAATCTTAAAACATAAGTTTATATAACTTTATCCGCAGCAAAACCTATATGATAAACCGATTGATTTTACACCGATTTAAGTACCCATATTTATTGTACATCTTCGGGCATCGTTGTTAGGATTCTTAATAATTCTTATATGTTATACAATATTATTATATTATTATATTTTAAAATGCAATTAATTTATAATAAAATGCAAATGGATAATGGAATAATATAAAATGAAATTTTTATGTATATATATATAGAAATAAGATGTACTTTTATTATTATATTTTATATACCTCTTCGGCAATATTATGTATATACCGTAATTATGCGGAGGATGCGGAGGAGGATACTATATATACTTTTAACTGCATTTATATATATTAAACACATATTATGCATATATATTAAAAGGATTTAATGTCAAAGACGCGATATATACATACATATATATATATATGAATGAATTTGTTAAAAGATTAATATTTAATTTATAATATTATAATTATACCTATATAATATTGGACAGCAAATTGCAGGTGGATCAAGGAGGGTTAGTTAGAAGACCACCGCGGAGGTGGAAAAAAGAAGATGAAGTTGAAGGGGATCTACGACTCTACTCTTCTATTATACAATTCATCAGTTGATCCGTTGATAAATTTAATCCGAAAAGCATTTTAATTGCGAATATAAAATAAAGAAAAAAGTGTATCTATATTTTATATTATAGTGTAAAAAGGATAATAGAAAACAAAAAGTTTTTTAATTTTATAAAAATCAACAAGTATTAATATTTTTTTTTATTTTAAAAAGTGTTTATATACATATATATATTACAAAATATCAATTTCATTTTTTTTTTGTTTTCAAAGCAATATAAAAAGCCTTTACATATACGGATGTACAGAAAAGTTTGTATAACAATATTATTTTTATTATTATTAATATATTATTATTATATATAAAACATAAAAGTATATATAAAAAGTGAGAAAAAAACTTAAAAACATATTAAAAAAGGGGTTAATATAATAATAATAAAAATAAAACCTATTAAAATATGAATGTGACTTTGTGGTGTATAAAGTTAATAAAATCGACAACATACATAGTTACTTACAAAATTTTGGAAGACTTATATATAATTATCGACTCCGGAAAAAGTAACCGCAATTATGAAACCAACAACAGAAATTTAAGGCTGTAAAATCCGCGGACGCTATAAAATCAATAATCGTCGGTTGTAAAAGCGAAAATTTATTATTATTTATTAAAAATTTAAGATATAGATATATATTAATCTAAAAAAAAAAAATCAATTGCAAATATATAATTCATATTTGTTAGTAACACAATAAATATATACTTTTTCCACCACAAAGAAAAAGAAAGATAAAGGATTAAGTAATAATAGTAATAAGCAAAACTGACAAAACCAATAATACTCGTATATGCTTACATTTTTATATATATAGTAATATACACGCACTTATTGTTAAAAGAAAAGAAAGAAAAAAAGAAAATGCACACAAAATTATGTACAAAAAGATGTTTTTCCTTAATACGTGATAAGAATATCTCTATATTTTAAAATTTCTTTATACATGGAAAACATATACAGAATATATTATATATGCATATATATCTATATACTATATAAGATAATTCTTAATGACTGCGTATATAAATATATGTACTTTTTATCAATATAATATATGCTATTATATATATTATGTATATTTTAAAACTATTACAAGTTCATTTATTTGTATTACAACGGCACCGCAGTTCTACTATATATGTGATATATATATATATACTTTGTGTTGTTCATTAAATGATAGTATTTTCATAAATAGATATATTTTTATCGGGTTGTTGATAATAAAAATAATAATAATAATCAAGGAATATATATATTCTATAGATTCAGTGTTGTATAAAAGCATATATATATAGAATATTCATTTTTTCTTTTAAATGTGTATATTACAAATACCAATAATAAAATATATACGATATGATGTACGTATAATTGTATATACAATATATGACTTTGACTATATATGAACGTGCAAACGATATAAAATTATTCGACTCTGATATATATATATATATATGTCCTGTGAATGCTTTATATAATATATTATTTAAATAATAGGCATATGCCATCAATTGTTGTTATATATATTGTTCAGGATATTTTTTTTTAATAATAATGAACCTTTTCGCAAAGATATGCAAATATATATATTTATATATGTATATGTAAAAATACAAAAACTTTAAAAATGTATTCATCATCAGTATTCTGAACCGCTAAACCGATTCTGTCGTCGTAGTAACGAAAAAATGATACCTTTAAACCTTTAAAATAATATAAATCATCCAGCAAATATCATATATATATTACTTTTTTATAAATTATTTGATACGCATCTTTATAAAAGGAATGATTTGGGGTATTTAGAAATATAGATGTTTTTCAAAGTGTATATATAAGTTAAGAATATAAATTTGTATATTTGATTTGATTATAATATGAAGGAACTGCACCGCAAACCGCACATATGGGATGAGATATATCTATATATCATCTAAATAAACGTATATACGTGTATATATGTCCTTGTTGGTATTTATATAATGTTATATTTGTTAACCGCACATTAATACATATTAAAACCGCACATAAATATTATATAAATCGCAGAGATCAGAGATGATTTTATTATTAATATAATGATATTTTTTTATTTGTAATTTTTACAAAAGAAGCGATATAAATAATGTACATATGTACATATATATATATATATATAATTTACTATATATAAATTCCAGATTATAAAATTTAAAAATTTTTTCTAATACATATATACTTCAATATATAAATATAGAAAATTATTTGTACAACAATTACACTTGAACTTAAAAATTATATTAGGTAAAAGATTTACTTTCTTAAAATGCGCTCTGTCAATTTCAATACATAAGATCCTTGATGATTTATCGATTCACCCCCATACATATATTTTTCCATGAATATATATATATATATTAATATTTTTATCCATATATTGTATTAATAAAAAATGTATTTTCTATAGCTATATATATATCATCACTAAATAATAATCAACCTCCTACAATATATAATATCCGGCTCGATAGATTTATTTTCATATTTTAAAAAGCTACTATATATATTTATATATATATATATCTGATTAGTATTATATTATTATATAAAAGTATTATTAATTTATCACAATAACACACGAAAATATGCAGTAAATGTTTAATATGTTAATTGATATTTGTATTTCATCATACAATCCATATATATATATTATATATATATATATATATATATATATATATAGATAATATAGCGCATACATACTTTACTTACGCAATTATATATATTTCATATTAATTAAGTAGTATGTATATTGCTTTGTTTATTATATACATATGTTGTTAAAAGCATATAAGCATAAACGTATAGATATATAGATATATATATATATATATTATATATTGCTTTTTATGTATGTTAATGCGTATTTATTGAAAATATTATCCATTCAATTTAATATTTTTTATAATATAAATCCTAATACGCAAACCGCATTTAATTATATATTTTTATTTTCTTTCTATATTTACATCATATAATAATGGATTTCACATTTATATTGGATATTCATAAAATTTATAATTGAAATATTATCACCCCTTTTTTTTATATATATATATCTTTATTATTCATATCTTAAAATGTATATTTAGTATATATAGTTTAATAATGGACATGAATTAATTTCATTTGCAATATTCGATATATAGTGCATATTTATTAATAAAATAAACATATTTGCAATAAAAAAAAATATATATATAACTATATATATTAGCTGTTATATTACAAAAATGTATTTTGTATTACTATATATATTTTATGCAATGTTAAATTGGAAATTTTATGGTTTAACGCAATTTATATATATTCAATATATATATATATATATATTGATCCTTGATTTCATTTGAAATAAATTTTATCAAATTTATATTGGAAATTAATTCTATATATGAAAAACATAACAATAAAAACTATTTATTTACAAATAAATAACAATTATAAGGTTTCTTTATCAAAACATTGTATATAATAAATTAAATGTATACAAAATAGGGTTTATAATTTATAAATGATGGGCATATTTTAAGAAATATCCGATTTAACTATACCTTAAATTATAATTATATATATATATATATATATATATATATTTAATATTGAAATTCTATTAATCTTATTTTAAGTATACAATAACATTCTTTATACGATTGGGCTTAACAAAGGATTAACTCAAAACTTGGTGTCACTAAATACACTATATACTTTAAAATCGTTAAAAAGAGAATATATATTCGCATTCCATAATGTAATTTATAATGCATTGAAATGAATATGAAAATATGATGAATTAATTTAACTGTAACCAAAATGGGGTTCCTTTTTATTGGTAAATATTATATATATATAGATGCATCCGAAAATTTCAGAAAACAATATCATCTGATATATATATGTATATATATAAAAACTAATTGTAAAAAATAAAACATTTTCAAATAAACATTTTTATAAATGTAACCAAATATACATTTATTAATAATTTTTAGAAATTATAATTAATATTTAAAGACAAAAGTATATAGAGACAACATCTTATGATTTATTATATGTACATATCTGATTGATAATATGAGATTAAAATTAAATTTAAATTAAAAAAAGTGCCAAATGAATTACATAATTCAGTATCTCGACACACAATTTTAATACAAATGTTTTTCGTATGATGAGCTATATATGCGTATGAAAAAGGATTAATATAATATCTATATCTATAAATGGGTGTATATTTTATATTCTATATCTATCGAAAAGAAAAAAAAAAACAAATAAATATATAATTAATTTTTTATCAACGCATCTTGTAATTTTTTACGGGCTAATTGTACACGATCCTCTTGTCGTTTTATATCATCTTCAGTTACATTGACCGAATGCATTAGCGGTTGCTCTGGATTTAAGTAAACACCAGTATTTGATACTAAACTTGATTTTGATGCAGTTTGTCCGGTAACGGCTTGTTTTGTTAAATGTAATGCAGTTGCAACCGATTGTAATAACGTACAATTGGCAACATTTGGTCCAACAGGTTTTAAGTTTTTCGGTAATTCCAATAATCCAAATTCAGATCCATCCACATCACATGCCCGTAATCCCTTTAATTGGATTAATTAGTAATTTCATTTCAAAGTATACAATTTCAAATTAATGTCATCCACCCAAAAATAATAACAACTTACCTCTAATCTTTTTTCCCAAAATAATTGTTTAGGTTTATCACTTTTTTCTTGTTTAATTTGCATATCATTTTTTACATGTATTACATCACGTGTACGATTCGATCGAATTACGGTTACTGGTTGCTTAAAAATTGATGCCGTTTGACGTATTGGCGGCACAAGTGATGTGTCTGTTCGTACATTCCGACTATGAAAAATATTTAATGAATTAATGATTAAACCCATATATCATATATCAAATATCAAATATCAAATATCAAATACTAAATGTTTAACTGGCTTAACCAATAAACATAAAATTAGAATTAAAAGTAGCAAATTTTCTAGAAGCGCAATATGCCATATCAATTCGCATGCATTATTATCAATACGAAAAATGAAATTAAAAAAAATTAAGAATAAATTCAGTATATATATATATATACTATAGAACTTAATTCTAAAAATAATCAAATGAATACGTCAAATTAACAATAATAAGTCGATTAACAAATTTATTTTGCGGTATCCTAATGATTCTTTGTGCGGTTTTGTTTAACGTTTTCTAATTAAATTGATTAAACAATTAACAATATACAAACAAAAAATATAAAATACAAAACTTATTTATTTGTTTTTAATTAAGATACAACGATTATAAAAATGTGCATAATCATCTATTATATTGATTTAACTTCACATTAGAACCAATCTCATATAAAATATCCAGAATTTGAGGGATTCCATTATAATTTCTATGATTCACAAATATATCAATACATTATATTTTCAAAATTGTGTCAATTTAATAGTCAAAAAGTATACAAAAGCTTAACACAACATAATTGCGGATGTCTGTATGTTCCGCATTGCAGTAAATGTATCATTTAAATTATATACAACAATATATATATATATAATCCATAATAAAGTCTTCATTATAATTGTAAATTAATAAACTTTCTGATGAAAGCGAAATTTTAACAAATGAAATTGGCTTGATGTATATGAATTTTATGGTTCTAGAATGAATTAATCAACATAATGAAAACATAAAACCCAAAATAAAACATAGATTTATTTTTATTGCGTATTACGGCGTTATAAACGCGTAGCATTAGATTAATTAATGCTACCTATAATCAGGTTGTTTCAATGTGCATAATGGTGCACACGATGGGGTTGTCGGTGATGCTAATGCTGATGTTCCCACCGAACCAGCATATGGTGAAGTTGACATTGCTGTTATTGATGACGCTGATAATGATGATGGTGATGATTTGGGGGTAGCATTTAACTGTTGTCGTTTTAATGCCGAACGTGACGAAAATGATGTAGAATGTAATATGGAATTATGTTGAGTACGACCTTTTTGGACAGTTATTGATGCTGCATCCATACCACTATTTGGTTGACATTCCGATTTTAAATTATTTTCAAGCTTACCACCCGTTTGGCTATAAACATACACACGCACACAAACACACAAATCCATCCATTCAAATAAACACATGTCTATATATACATATATAATATACATTATATCAATTGAATACTATTTTTTTAGCAATGCAGTCTGGTCAAAGAAATTACCAACCCAAAAATCTCAAAACATGTGAGACGATAATGATCAAATTTAACAAAGTCTTAATGAATTCGATTATTTATACACAATTACGATTAGAAAGAATTTACCTGTAATAATAAACATCCACTTTACCAGCAGATAATCCAGTTTTCCGTAAAATATCGTCCCGTTGCCATCCCCTGGGTAGTGAATTACAATCCACCCGCTTACGCTCTCGTTCAATCGATAAACTCATATTTTAGGTAATATCTGTTAATTAAATATATTTAAAATTAAGTTAAATTTATTTAAAAAAAAAAAAAACAATAATAAACATTACCATCAAAAATATATTGCAAATGTAAATAAAAATAAACAACAGAAAAGAAGGTTGTATGAAAGAAAAATAACTCAAAATGCAAACCCATGACAGTAGCAAATTTAATAAATCAACTGAATCCAGCTCCATCTAGGTGTATATGCCAATATTAAAAAAAATACCATTTAATATTCAAAAAAATGATAAATTAAATCATCAATCATCATCATCATCATACGGTAAACCAGTACCAATATTTCTTCTACCAGTTACCAGTCCGTTTTTGTTTTAGTTTTGTTTGTTTGGATTTTTTCCGTAGATTTTTGATTTTTAATTTTTAATAAAATGTTTTTTAATATACATAAAGAAGGTATATATAATAGAAATAATAGGCCTATTATTTCTATTATAAGAAGTCGATAAAAATGTCTGACAAAATCTGTACGCTTTTGTTATGTATATTGTACACAATGCACAACACATGCCAACAAAAAAGCTTTGAAACGTCAAAATTGTATTGATTTAAAAATTAAAATTTACAGTATTTATTTACACGCAAAGTTCCAACCAAAAGTAAACAATTTAATTTTTAATTTATATATTTTTCGCTGCAAATACAATTGTAATATAATTAACACTAATCCACAATCAACAAACTAATCACGTTTTATATTTAAAACATAAATATTGAATTGAAAGAATAGTGCAGTTTTATTTTTCATTAAAAAAAATAATCATGGCATCTGGATTAGAGTCATATGTGAATAATACGGTATCAATCATAACATCCGACGGACGAAATTTTGTCGGTACATTAAAGGGATTTGATCAAACTATAAATGTTATATTGGATGAATCTCATGAACGTGTTTTTTCATCAACAAATGGTATCGAACAAGTGGTTTTAGGTTTACATATAATACGGGGTGATAATATTGCTATAATTGGACAAATTGATGAAACAATTGATAGCCGCTTAGATTTTCAATCGATACGCGGTGAACCACTAGGGCCGGTACTTCATTAATGGATAATCTACTGAATTTGGATACTATTTATGAAATGTTTTGTATTAAAATGTTAATAAAAATATATAACTTTGCTAACGTATTTGGTATAGTAATTTGGTTTTACATAATTGAATGCATATACGATTGGTCGGTGTTCTGTTTTAGAATGGAATGTACCATTTTATAGGGATATTTATTGGTAATTCTATTTTGAAATTCTGAATGTTTTTAGAATCGAATATATTCACATTAACTTCAGTACTACCGACATACATTCCATTATTTAATCTAACATACAATTTATCATTTATACATAATTGTATATACTTCAATTGTCGTTTCTTATTTTGAAACCGGTCTATATGAGTATTTGTTAATTATTTGTTTTAATTGTTTGTTTTAAAGAATGGACTTTACGTTTTTACAATCGTTTTAATAAATAAAACAAAACATTACAGTTTTTTTTTATTATTTACGAACAAATAAAAAGGAACCAATTATGACTATGACCAATGAAACAATGATAAACAATGAATGAACATTTTATCTGAATTTATATCTGTGAAATTATTGATTTTACGGTGGGACTGGAAATTACAAATGAAAATGATAGATGATAGATGATTTTTTGAAAATTTTATGATGGCGGCAGCTAATAAAAGTGAATAAGATGAAATGATAATAGATATATTTAAATATACAAACAACAAAAAGTTCAACAATTATAAAGAAAAAGAAAATAAAAATAATAAGTTTAGTTGTTTGTGTTTTCTTTCGGATTTTGTTTTTATATATTTAATTTCTTTAAATAAATCATTGAAAGAAATTTAAAAAAAAATACCATTAAATTATTTGAATTACTAATTAAAAATATAAATAAAAAGAAACCAGAAAAAGTAAAATAAAAAAGAGAAAGTTTTTTTTTACCTATTACAATATAAAATAGAAAATACAACATTTATCAGAAGTGTATACCATTATTAATTAATTAAAAAAATATAATTAACATGAAAAATAAAGATAATAATGTGATTGATTTCATATTTGTTAATTTTATTGTTGTAATTGTATTAATGGGAACCTTAATTAATGTTATTGAACATTTTCTACCAACTTTTATTCTTCAAACATTCCGTTACGGTAAACATGCATATAAAGGTGTACCAAACAAAGTGATATCAATAATTGAAATCCCAAAATCATGGTTTAAACATTTTTATGTGTTTGCATTGTTATGGTCAGTTTGGATATTCTATATATCAGTAAATGTGTATTTACGCGGTGAACGTGTACCACAATATTTGATAACGTTTATTGATATCCTATGTGGATCAGAACGCAGTATTAGAAGTAATATATACCTGTTGAATATTAAACATATATTGTATGTACATTTAGTTAATACAGGATAATTTAATTTTTTCAGCATCATCTCTAACAACATTCATTGCAATTGTACTCTTAACAATACAATGTATAAAACGTTTTATTGAAACACATTTTATTCAAGTGTTTTCTCAACAATCCAGAATGAATATAACACATTTGTTGGTGGGGTATTTTCATTATTTCGGAGCGTTTCTAACGATATTGGCGAAAGCACCAAGTTTTCAACACAAAAATGATAAGCAAATACCAATAACATTTAATTTAGAACAATTTACCGCATTAGATTTTATATCAATTGGTGTATTTATTTATGCAATTATTGAACAGTTTCGTTCAAACCGAATTTTAGCAAATTTACGAAAAAATAATTTAGGTAATTAATTGTTTTACTATAATGCATAATACACAATAGTTCAATATTAATATTTTTTTTTCTGTTAATTTGAATATAGGGACTGTAATCACAGAAAAACACTCAATACCCAATGGTGGTTATTTTAAATATGTTTCATCACCTCACATGTTTTTTGAAATATTATTGTATGTATCGCTATATGGTTTATTATATAGGAACACTTCATGGCTGTTTGTGATGTGTTGGGTGATAACAAATCAAATTGAAAATGCGTGGTTAACCCACAAATGGTATAAATCATCATTTATAAATTATCCATTAGAACGGTTTGCGGTTATACCAAAAATTTTATAAATTAATACCTGTATTATTTATAAATTACAATAGAAATCCAGAGTTTGTTTACAATATCAAATAAAGATTTTTTTTTTTGCCGAAAATATATGATAACCGGATAACCCGTCCCCGGTATATACCATTCCATAATCGTGTTTACCAATCATCGGGGTTGTGATTGCAAACATATTCTAAAAGTTATCGTCATGTATATTATAATTATTATATGACGAATCGAATAATGTAATGATAGAATCCAATAAACATAAACTAGAAATATTTATCCAATTCTGTATTATCAACAAATTTGATCATATTCATTTATTGTGGTGCGACCCCTGGCGGGACATTTTATTAACTATATGTTTTCGATGAAGTTTGTCGTTGTATTTTTATTTTATTTATTATTTGTCTAATATATGTTTATTCTTTAATTCTTATTATTTTAAGTTTTAGTTTAGTGTTCATTAATTAATACATTAAAAATAATAAATATATAATTAAATATTAATTATAATATTTTGTAATTTTGTATATGAATAGTTTGGATTGAATATAGGGGATTTATTAAATTTATTTAGACATATATATGTAATAATTTCAAATCCATTAATAATAACCAAATAGATGCCACCGAAAAAAAGAAGTAAATTACATTTTTTTGCTTTTTAATTTTGATGTCCATTTTATTTTATTTAATTTCAATTGTTTAATATTTTATTTCCTTAATTCGTTATAAATAATTAATGTATTATTGTACAATTTTTAATTAAAAAATAAGCATCAGATGTTCAAACTGCACGAGGCCGTCTAAAGGGCGCGCTAAATAATGTGAGTGGTGTTGGTAGTGATGATGAAGATGGGGAAAATTATTCAGAGCCATTAAATGGCACACCAATATCACAAGGACGTGGACGGCCACCAAAACGATTTAAAGATGAAAAATCTATAGCACAACAACTGAAAAAACAACCAACGATAGCAACATCAAATAAATTACAATCACACGATCTACATAAAAAAACGAGGGGGACTGTGCAAAGTCCAGCACAAAATACATATATTATGAAACTTTTTGACCGTAGTGTTGATTTGGCAAAATATAATGAAAATACATCATTATATCCAATATGTCGTGCATGGATGCTTAATCACCCACGTTCAGAAAAGATTGTCAAGTAATTGAAAATATAGAATTTTTGAATGAATTATATTAACCTTTAATGTATTATTAATATTTATATTTATAGTTTTCGTAATAAGCGTACACCATCACCGGAGCAACGTAAACAATTAAAAAATATTGCTGATGACATACGAACAGGAAAAATAACAGAAATTAAAGAAATGCCAGCAATTGATACGAATTCATTACATATAAAAAGAATACCATCGTTGCTACCATTCCAAATGAATCAATCGAAAGATAACATTAATTTAAATTATGTAATTTTTTAATTTTTCTTTACCAAAAACTATATTTTAACTCAAATTTTTAATACATATATCATATATATATATATATATAGGATTTAAACATCCCATTATCAAAAATCGAAATTCTAAATGATTTGAAAAAAAGATGGAATGATGTACGTAAAAATTGGCTAATAAAATCACAAGATTATCAAGAAAGAAAATATGGCAAAAGTATGCGCTTGCTTGAAGCAATTTATAAATCATAAAATTCACAAATTAAACATAGTCTCACAGCATGGCAACTTAACAAACATAGAAAACGATTAACTTTCATCTATTCGGATTTTTATGCTTGTATTTTTAATCCGAGTATTATTGTTGTTTGTAATTATTAGTAATACTACAGTATATAATACATGTTTTTTTATAAATGCCTATAGAATTGCACGTTATTGTTATTGTAAAGATAAAAAAAAAGTTGGATATACAATTTTTAACATATCCCGGAAATCAAACGAGTTTTAAATTAATAAATAAACAATTTTCATTACCAAATACTGCTGAATACAAATTATGAGCGTTATCAACATTTAGGAACAGTCCCAATATAAGGAATATATTAGGTATTATATAATACCATCCATAAAATTGTTCTATATCTATATATGTACTATAAGAATGAATAAAAAAGAAAAACAGGTGGAATCTCTATATCAATATCAACAAAAAAACGAATATGTTATTATTTTTTTTTTCATTTTTATTTATTATTATTACAATATTTTGTATATTATTTATTTATTTAAAATCATACAACATCAAGAGCGTTAAAAAATTCATTTATTGTTAAATACATTTAAACTACATATTCAAGTCACTTTACTAATAACGTATGTATATTATCATTATCGTACATCTTTTTTTGTTCATTGCATATTATTTATATATATATATAGACATTAATTTCATTTTTTAAAACAACTTATATGATTTATGTTTTTTATAATCGTTAAAAATAAAAAAAAAATTGTATTATATTCAAAATAAATCTTACAAAATATTGTTTTAATTGTTTTGATTAATATATAAGCACTACTTTTTCTTTTGTTTTAATTCATTTTAGTAATTACTATATTATTAATATATATGCTATTATATTTAAAAAAATTATGTTAATTTATTTGTGTATACAAAAAACACAAACCCAAAAAAACTATATAAATATATATATATAGCTGCCTGTTTTATATTATTAAAATGACCAAACGATTATTAGCCGCATTCTCTTGAAAATCTTTTTCATTTAACAGATTACTTCATCATATATTATTAAAATTGTTGTTTTTTTTTTTAAATTTATTAACTTATATATTAATTATATGCTATTATATTATGTCGTATATGAAAAATAATATTTTATGGCAGTATATTTTATTTTTCGTGTGTGATATTATTTAATTCGAGAAAGGATACGAATATATATATATTTTTATGAAAAATGTTAAACATAATTATTAATTTGTAGCTATATATATTGTTATAATATATTTATGATGGAATAAAAATAAAATATTCGTGTAATATACTCTTATATTTTACTCATTTTTGTATTTTTGAAATGTAATATTAAAGAAAAATATTTTTATTATTTTGTTTTAAACCTCCAAATATATATTATATATATATTATTTTTTTTTACGTTCCATATTTTTAATGTTATAATTTCGCTATTGATTCACACATTTTTAAAATCCTGAAAAAATATATGATAATTTCCTGTTTCTTTTTTTTATCATTTGAAGTAGTTTTCCAAAATATATATGATTTTTATTTATGTACTATATTATTATTAATATTTATTAAAATATAATATGTTTTTTGTTAAAATATTGTGTTTTTTTTTATGTTACTCTATTTCATTATTGTGTTTGTGTGATTCAGTTTATATTTCTTTTTCTTTCAAAATGCGGTTTTTTATTGTAAATATATCACTTTATTAATTTTTTTGTTTTTTTGTTATTTCTATTTATTTAAAAATTTTTAATATTCAATTTTTTCCGACAGTATATTTGTTTAATACAAATAACAAATCAGAGTACTATATTTAAAGAGAACGGTATTTTTTTAAGTATGTTTTTTGAAATTATTTTTCAAAATTTTATATTGAATATATATATCACGGAAGGATTGCAAAATATGAGATGTTATAAAATATAGTGGTAAAATGCCTTTGTCCGGACAAGTTTAATTTTGAATTAATTATATATATGATAAAAAGAAATTATAATTGGTTGATCCTGGCAGTGTTATATATAAAAACAGAACTAATAACTGCGTATTCAAAATTATAATATATCTTTTGATGGTTGTTGTTAAATATATCATTTAGAAACCGCCATATAATTATAATATTTACCTTTGGATTAAGATAAATTTTTAAAACATAAAAATATTTTTATGTATTATTTGTGTATATACTATATGAATAATATATATATATATATATATATATATATAATTTATTTATTTCCATGTGAATAATAATTGGTTTTACTATCTAGAATTAAAATTTAAAAAAATCTCTTTCTGTACGCTGTTTATTTAATCTACGATAAAAATGATTACAAAATTCCTTCAGTGTATTTTATATATTTATATGTTATCACAGAAAGCACTTCGAATTACAGCAATTTTATTATTATTATTATTATTACAACCCTTAAACTAATTATAATAATAATTTTTTAGGCATCCAGTCTAAATATATAAATGTTTCTTAAATAAATTGTTATTGTATATATCTGTTATATATAAATGGTGGTTCGCGATAGAATAAATATTTAAATCAAATATTCTTTAAAAAATATTTTTAAAGCTTCATATAACATTATTTATTTAGACTGGATACTCAAAAATTATTATTATTATTAATATTATTATACCAGTCGATATAAAAACTATCTTAAATTAATGATTTAATACACATAATATATAAAAGAATTCATAAAGAAATACATTACATATATATATGATGAATTAATTAATAATCATTAAAAAAAATGCTTACGACATTTTGTAATTATTTTTCAAATATAATTAATCGTACTTATTATAATTTTATTAAAAGACATGAAAAAAAAATTGAAGCGGAATTCTAATTGGAAAATATTGCAGGCTTTCGATGTGTTTTTTTTTTTTTTTATTTTCAGTAACAATAATTTGAACCCAACCCATAATTAAATTATTACTTTTAATTCCTTATTATTATACTATTGTCGATTTTTTTATATTGAATTTTATTTATTTAAACATGTGTGTTTTAAAATATGCATTTAAATTGGTTTTTTAATTTATAATTTATTATACACTTAAGCAAAATGTTAATTATTTAAAAATGATGTTAATTTTTGTTCAAACTGCGCGCGGTTTTTATACTTTATTCTATATAATTTACTTATTATATTTTGTGTTATATATATACGTTTATATTGGTGTAATATATATAACAGCAAATATATAAAAATCAATTTAATAAATAAAACGGATTAAAAATAATATATAATAACCCGCGGTAGCATCTAATTTTGTTTGTGATTTACTTTTTATTATTTATTTATTTTTTATAATTTATTATAATATATAGAAAATATATTCAGCCTCATTAAAATAAAGTTTTTTTAAAATACTAATTTTTATATATGATAGTGTAATCACATAAAATGAAAAAAAAAAAAAAATTGAAATTTTTAAATAATAATAAACAAATGCCTGATAATATACTATAATATAATATCTCTTTTTACATATGAATAAAAACGATTAAAAATCAACTGGGAAAATTAATATAAAAAAAATAATTAAATATAAACATATGCGATTAAAACTAGATTTTATTTTATGCGCTATTAAAAAAATTGATTATTTCATTATTTAATTTACAATTAAAAATTACAAAACAAAAGGTTATACAGGGCATATATATATGGTTGTAAATGTTTTAATTTTTTAATATATTAAAATAGTTTATGATTTATTTATTATATCATATATCTCATATTTATAAGAAACATTTAAAAAAAAAAAACACGCAATAGCAAGAAAAAATTAAATAAAATAAAAAAAAAAAAAACAATAATTTAATTATTTTATTTATTTTCGGGTTATATATTATTTTATTTTTTATTATATAGGAAAATACCTAAAAATACTTAATTATATTATTTGTAAATTATGGAGAAAACGTGTGGGCGACGCTGTTTTTAATAATTAATTAATTTTTTAATTCCGGATTTATTTATTTTTTTTTTTAAATTCGAAAGAGTTTTTTTTTTAATATATATGTATAGTGGGGTATTTATCCATTTATTATTAATATCATTTCATTATATTATTATAAGAAACATTTTGCAAATATTTTACAAAGTTTGATTGTTCTGTTCTTTATGTGTATGTAGAGTTTTTCCAACACTTTCAGACAAAATGAAAGTATCTTTGATAATATCTTTGGTTTTTTACATATCAACTCAATATTAAGTTAAATTTTATTTATAGCATTATAAACATGTGTGTTAAAAAACAGATTATAGAACAAAAGCAACAACTATAACATAATAATAACATTATATAATTGATGAGGAATTATCAGGAAAAATTATGGTTAAAAATTCAATAATCGCAATGACTTACATCTGCTCTGATACATGCCGTACGAGTAATCCTTCTTCATTTAATATAATATATTATATACCCCCCATTCAATCTTTATCAATATATATGTAGATATCGTGATATTATATCGTAATATTGCTCTATATAACTATCGCATTCAATCTATATTGTGATTTCCAAATAATTTGTCATATAAAAATAATAATAAAAAATAATATTTAACCTAAAAATAAGTGATTTTTCTAGTATAACATGGAACCGGAAAATAATTATTTTATTGTGAAAATTTTGTTGATTTTTTTTTTTAATAACAGTATAATCGAACAATATTAACAAAACCAACGTTGTTTGATTGAGTTGGATAATATGCCAATAATATCATATTTATCGTGATATCGCGATCAATTTATCACGATATCACGATACCAAAATATTGATAGTTTGAATGGGGTAATCTGCGTTTATACTTTGAGAATTCGGTGTATGAATGAATACTTCGGGGGTAAAATTAATACCACACTCAATATATATTCAAAATTTTGGATATATTGCACATTTCTATGTTGTTTAAAATATTAATATATGTCATCATATATCTATAGTAAAACAAAAAGTCGAAAATAAAAAGTAACACCGCGATATAGCCATTCAAGTTAAGGACCGAATTAATGTGCCATTAATAAGCCATATTATTTCCGTATAATATATATTAATTATTTCATGTAATATATATACATATATAATTAATAGATAGATAAATGCAATCCTAAAAAATTGATTAAATCTTATACGAAAATAAATAAAATAAAAATAATAAAATAATTTTTCTTTAAATAATGCTATAAATAAATTTATTTAATTTTTCTTTATGCATACAATTTTTTTTTTTTTTTTTTTTTGTAAAAAAACAGATACAAAACAAAATAATCCAATAAAAGGTCCTTATAAAATGTGTCCAATTATGTGTAGTTTTTATAAAACATTTATAGATAATTGCATTTATTAAATATCTATAATATATTTCATTTTATAAGTATAGCAAAAGTATTTTTAAAATATAATATTAAAATGTATTTATGTTTGTATTTTATAGATATATATATATATATTACGATTGTTTTCTTCAATATTTTATTAATATTTTTTTCATTTAATATATTATTTATTTAATATTTTGTTTACATATTAATGTTTAATTAAAAATAAAATTATGTATGTATCACACGTTTCCTTAAATAGTTTGGTCTCACCCATTCAAAAAATATTACAGATTATAATTTTTGTTATTGTTAATATTTTAAATTTTTTTTTTTATTATTATTTTAATTAAGACAAAAATTTTTAAATTATTTTTTTAATTGTTTGTTTATATATATCACAATTGCACACAATTTATAATTAATATAATATATATATATTTTTTATATAATAATAATAATAATTAATAGAAAAATCATAATCGTATAAATATGAAATATTTTATACTTATATAATAATAATAATAATTAATTTCTTTATAACAGAAAAATTATAATAAAATATACACAAATAAAGAATATATAGTTTTCAGTTTTGAATAATTATAAAAAAAAAATAAAAATAATAATATTTAAGAATAATAATTTTTTTTTTTTTTAAAATTGCATTGATTAAACGTTTATTTATTTATTGATTAATTATATTTTATATATAGTTTAAACATTTTTATTATTCACTTTTTTGTTAACTAAAAAAAGCTGAGTATCGTTTATTATTTTAAAGAAGATATAATTGGTTATTTAAAATTTTCTGAATTATAATTATCTTAATAATTTGTTTATTTAATAAAAATAATTAGAATTAGTGACACAATAAGTATATATATGTTTAAAAAAAAAATTTTCATATGAATTTATTGATTATTATATATGTTTTGGATATCTATATCCATATAATAAAAACATATTATTGTTTGGTTTGTTTTTCATTTGTTTTATTGATGATACTTTTTGTGTAATTGTAATTTCATTTTTATTTCTATAAAATAAATTGCAGAAAGTAAAACGTTTATACGAAAAAAATTATTGAAATGATATGATCATTATTTTATGTTTTTTAAGTTAATTATATAACAAATATATAACTTATTAAAGTTAAAATTTTAATAACAAAAATTGACATATGTCAAAGTGCACTTTAGGTTTCCGAAAACATGTTTGTTTTTTTTTTTTTTTTTTTTAATTAATTATCCATTATAAATAATATAATTATATTAACAACAGCCATCATCATTTTAATAAAATGAAAATCAATTTAAAATTTTACTAAACTTTTTTTTTACTGAAATGGGGGGGGGGGGGGGGGGGATGATTTTTTTAATTATATATATATATCAATTTTCCAAGATAATTTTTTTTTTTTTTGAACTTGTTCTTATATATATGCTTGGATTGAAAATAAAATTATAATTTTAAAAAGGCACAGTAAAACTTTTTTTTTTAGCGTATAAACTTATATAATTAAAAACAATTAAGAAATAAAACCGAAACAAACAATATTGCATTTTCATTTTTTTAGATATATATATCTTATTCATTCTTTTCTATTTTTTTTTTCAAATCATTTGTATTTTATTTTACGAAATGTTATTCAGTCTATTTTCTTTTTTTTTTTATTTATTTTTATAATGTTTCGTATTTTTTTTTTATATTCATTAAATTATTTCTTTCTTTCTTTTGATATATATCACCACATTTCACGAGAATATTCTATACATTATATATATATACCAATGATTTTATTTTCGTGGAAAATTAAAATTTGGATTATTTACGTTACTGTGTAATGTGATAATGCTTCGTTTGTATATATGAAGCACATAATTATTGAATATCCACAGGATAGTACTACTGGGACTGGCATGATAGTAAAAAAAATCTTGTAGAGACCACAAAATATCACAATTAACATCTGTCATCTTGCTATCTTGTTTATATTATGATATTTATCATTATGAATATCGTGCCAGTAAACAAACAAGTGAAATGGGATAGTAAAATGACGTTTATAGAAATTTAGGCCGAAACGCAAAATTAAAAAGAAGAAATACAAAAGAGAGAGAGAGAGAGAGAGAGAGAGAGAGAGAGAGAAAGTATCACTAAAATTAGCAATACCAAATGAAATTAATAATTTTATATTTAAAATGACGACGAAAAGAGTTTAATAATTTTAATTTCAATTTTAACGTATCCCAAATTATTTCTATTTTCATCATGATTATTCTTGCTTAATATTAATATTTATTAAATAAATTAATTATCATATATATATATATATACATACATATAAACAAAAAGTATATAATAATATAATATTAATTATTAATTAATTGTAATCATAATTTAATAATACTCTGGTCAATGTGTATAGTATTGTGAATATGTTAATAAAAAATGATTATAGTTAAATTGTTTTTAAAATAAAAATAATTTCTTGATGATAATTATAATTTAAATTTAAATCAATCGCATATATATATTATGCACAAAATAAATAATAATAATAAAAATATAACCCCAACAGTTTAATTGTATACTAATTTTTATAATGTAGATTTATTATTATTATTATTATTATATTATATATATGTATTTAATCATTATGTATGTATACATAATAATCGATCAATCCCAACCATTTTCTTTTATCATATGAGCAAGTTCTATAATAAATTTTCCTTCTTTATATTTTTGACTTGATTCAAATGCTTGTTCCTATAATAAATAATTTAATAAAAAAAATAAATATCTAAAAATTCGATGGTAAAACTTTTTTTTATGAGATTTTGGATATGGACAAATTAGTATATACGCAAACAGTAAAGACCATATAAATTAGTATATAAGTTTTATTCATAACCTAATAGTAATAATAATAAATAATAATAATAATAATAATAATAATAAATAATAATAATAATATTAATAATAATAATAATAATAATGAATGCTTACATATTTCCATCCTAATATTGTTTTACAACATTCACAATAAATATCAGCCACGGCATGTAAACCAGTTAAAAGTACACGTTCTTCTGCTTGACCACAAGCAACATTTACTCTATATATATAAAAAAAATAATATGCATTCGAAATAATTATGGAATATTATAGCTATATATATATATATATATATAAATTAATACTAAATACTATAATATATATGATATTAATGAAACGTTTAAAACTTACACTTTATTAAATAGGTATGCCCTTCCTTGGCTTCCTTGGAACGACTAATATATTTAATAAATACAAAATAATAAAATTTAAATTAAGTTAAAAATTCTATGAATGAATTAAATAGTATTATAATGGCATAAAAGTAAACTTAAATCAATATCGATCGAAATGCAGTATATCTATAAATATTTAAGCTGCCCATATTTACGATACAACTTAGTTGAACAACTTCGTTTTCAAGCACAAAAATGGTTTAAAAAATATACAAGTTGTATCCTGTGTATAGGGGACCGAAAGTAATTACTGTTTTTTTTTTTTTTAATTTAAGATTTTATAGTCTAATATTTGAAGTCGTCACTTGGGTTTATATATCTATTAGACATAAACTGGATGAAAAGGGCGAGGATGCGAAACAAATTTGATATAGATTTTACACACATACCTTTGATATAAGCTCATCGTGACTAGCTAAATGTGCACGGCAATGAACACATGAATATGTGCGATTTGTTGGTGGTAAATAAGCTTGAAATGTTTTCACCATTGTGCTACTGTTTATTATTGCTGCTGTTTCTATCGCGTGCCCGTTGGCCGCCCCCTAATTTTAATTACATAAACAAGTTTTTTGTTTATCCACAACACGTTCACGATTAAAAATGGATTTGTATATATCGTTTAATGGTGTGATATACGTTTTTGGATACAAATTCACCATTTATTAACATTAATTTTATCCGCACCGCACATCGGTAAATTGAAGTTATATTTATGGATATTACGTTTTGATGATGATAATATATATATATAAGATGACAGTTATATACCGATAAAATGGCATCCAATTTTTGTATTCCAATAAATGTGTATATATAATAAAACAGTAAATATAAAAATAATTTCCACACAAGCAGATTCACCAAATCTCAAAAATTGTTTGTGTATTGTGTGTTATTGATTTTATTTATATTGTTTTAAGATATATATTATATATTTATTTACAAATTATATAAGCAATCCAATTTAAAAATATTGTATTTTAATCGCTTTTAATTTAACAATCATATGTTATACATATCCACACACAAGTTGAATGAATATATTGGAAAAAGTTTGGTTTGGTTTTATATAGAGTAAAAAAAAAAATAAAAAAAAATTAAGACAACCGATTAAAAATGTAACAATTACAAAGATACTAAATCAATTATTAGAAAAAAAAATCAACAACGTAAAATCAGTCTTTTTTTAATGTTAAGGAAACTAAAAAACGTATAAGAAAGATTTGAAAATAATATAAAAAAAAATTCAAATAAATTTCGATTGCATAAAATGTCATAATATTTAATTAAATATATATATATATATATATAAAAATTCATTTATATATATATAATTTTTACCTGAAATTCCCGACTCGAATCCAGGATACTTTTATTTGTAAAACAATGACAGCAAAAGAAATCAATCTTGAATAATTGTATTTTATATACTATATAGTATTTAGTAAAGGTTAGTAATTTATTGTATGCGATGCGTTGTTAAGTTAGTTGGTATATGATAAATATTTTGCGTTTTTTATAAAGCATAAATTTATTCATCAGGATAATATCTCCTTTATTACAATTTTTAATTCAATATTACAATACAATTAATTTTCGTTTGGTTTGTTTGCTGCACAGCTTTTGTTAGATATATCCTTTCCGGCACCTTCCAAATATCTGTGAAATTATTAATATATAACAATCAAAATAAATGCAAAATATACAAAATATTAAGATGATTGTCTATATAGAAGAAGAATAAACATTTTTTTTATACATTTTTTAAAACTATATGCAAAAGGCTATAAATCTTTTCGATAAGATTCCGTTACAATTGTCAATTGTTGGATTTAATATTTCGTATCAAAATCTAGTGTAAACCAATTATTACAAAATGGGCAAAAATGCAAAAATTAATTTACATTAAGTGGTTAGTGGTGGTATAGTTAAATTATTTTTCTGTATTTTTTCCCCCCAGTAATATTTAAGCAGTATATGTTTGTTTCTGATGACAACATGCCACCAAATTGAATGTTTTTATAACTTTTTTAATGCGTGTAGGATAAACTATAACTTTTAATATCAAATTGATGTGATATTAATTAAAATATGTTAGAATACGATCAATTATGTAATTAAAATATATAAATTAAAAAAACATAAATTAATTAAATTAAAACATAAAAAAAAACAGAAAAAAACACCAAAACAACTGAGTGAAAATCAATCGTTTTGTAACTTTTTTATGAATTTTTATCATATGGTTATAAATTTCGGTTCCGATATCAGCGTTTGCATGTATTGAACATAATTTGAACTTCATGGCTTTCTCTATATTGTTGGTTTTGACGAAACGCAGGGTTAAAGAAACAAATTAAGAAATCAACAACAGAAGCTTGTTGTCGCAGGTGCAGAAGATTTTAAGTTTAAATCCTTCGATCTTCGATATTTATACGCAGTGTCGGTAATTATCCGTAGGACAATGGGAATCGCCCAACCAATCTTAAGCATAACGAAACAAATATAAATGTGATGATACCATATTTTCTGTTATATTGAATATTGATCAAATATAAAGTGTGATAAAAACTAAAGTTGACACAATTCTTTCCATTATTACACAAATTAATATCTTTTTTTCTGTCGAAAGGAAATGCATATATATGCATAGTTGTTAATGCATCTGGGTTAATAAGTAATTAATTTTAATTTTTGATTTAAATTAGTTATTTTATATATATATTCATATACTATATATTATAATTATTGATAAAATATCATATTCTATATGGACATATTCGTTTAAATACATATATATATATATATATATATGTACAGTACAGATAACTATATATATGTATAACATGTATAAAACGTGAATCTGAATAAATTGATATAAACACATAAATTAAACAAGCATTCATACATTTTTATACTTTTTATCCCCACATCCTCGTCGGTTTTTGTGTATAACTTCGAAACTATTAGAGATAGCGTATTGAAATATATGGCGAAAGGGGAGCTAATTAATTTAGCAAGTATTTAAGCGTGTGGCGGAAAGTTTTACAGGATGTCTTTTCGAGATATGATATCTCAAACTTTAAAGAACATAAAATAATATGTGTGATCTTCACACGTTTCTTCTAAATACCTTCGTGGGGATTTTTCAATTACTATAACCAGTTATGCAAAAATAAGTGGTACATAATCACGAAAAACATGAACATTTAAAAAATTGGGTTTTTTGTGTGTATAACTCCGTAACGAAGCCGAATCGACAAAAATTTTTGAGGATGTTTTCGTCTCCAAATGACGCATAGAACCTAAAACAGTAGTACTGTGTTCGGGTTCTGGGACACCCTGTATAGTATAGACTACAGACAGAGTATATTAAATTTCAAAACTATACAACATAAACATTAAACGTCTGTAATGTTTTTAAAATTATATCGGTATTTCGTATATATTACACAATTATCCGTGTTTATGTAAAACATAAAAATTAAGTTCTATCTTTCTATATTCTATAATAACTAAACAAATTAATACCTTGTTTATTATAAAAAATTACTATAGAATTTTAGAATTCGCATTATATTTTATTTTTAAAATAAACAAAAATAAATTTAAATGATATCAATATATATATACATATATATATTATATGGATAAACTCGTATACCAATCGTTGCTTTTGATTAAAAGCTATGCCATGCATTGCTATATATTGCGTTGTACGATTATAAGTACGCAAGTAAAGAACGAATATCTATAATTATATTTATAATATAAATATATATATATATATATATAGCTTTTATCT
Organism: Dilophus febrilis; assembly: GCA_958336335.1. Taxonomy (NCBI): domain Eukaryota; kingdom Metazoa; phylum Arthropoda; class Insecta; order Diptera; family Bibionidae; genus Dilophus; species Dilophus febrilis. The sequence goes on from OY284472.1 coordinate 40,923,970, forward strand.
ATATCTTTGAATTTATAATTAGTAAATATTGAAACAAAAAAAAATTATTGTTTTAGTATTACAATTTAAAACAAAAATACAAAGAAATACTTTTAGTTGGTATTATATATATACATAATTATAAGATTTAACGTTTAATTTATTATTTTTCCAACTTACACTATATTTATTTGCATGGGTTGATTTATTTGCATGGGCATATTGCATATATATATTTCTAATATTGCATACACAAACACACACAACGCATTCACTTAATAATTGCGTATACAAAAAATACCTCATACAATAATTCATGTTACATTATTAAAAAAGAATAAACCTCATTTGTTTCAAAGACGTTGATCGCGTAGTCACGTCGTTATGTTACATTTAACCCTCACTCGATCAATTCATTTTTGATTAAATACGTAAAAATTTGCATATTTAAATTATTATTAAAAATTTGGGCACCGCATTTAAATTTCTTTTACAAACAATCCACATGCTAAGAAGATTTTTGTTTGAACTTTTGAGGTTTATTTTAGTTGTATGAGGGTTAAATGTAATGTTATTTTCATTTAATCAAACATGACCTACATCATAATAATAATAGTATCATTGTTTGTAAGTAACCAACAAAAAATAATAAAGCAACACATAACTTAAGAAAGCACTTTGAATTAAATAAACGTAAGTTCAATGTTCTATACAAATATTTGTTTTTATTCACAATTTTTATTGCGGTAGGTTCAATTTATTTCAGTTCGTACATATGCATAGGGGTCGATTTTGATCAATTATAGGCAAAAAAAACTAACTTTTTATTATATAAGGGGTATAGTAAAAATACCATAACTTAGGAACCTATTGAGATAGAATGATGGGCAGACCATCAATCGAAAGATAATTAAATTCTCTAAAACTTTTTGTTACATTACAAATGGGGTTGTAGAACAAATTCTATAGTTAAAATCTATATACGTGAAAAATTGTCATTTTAACCATACTCTTTGTATGGGCACCCCATAATATTATTTTAAATTCGGAAAATTCAGCTTATTTTACTTAAGATTCATTCTTAAAATTAACACCATTTTATGGAAATTTCACACTTAAAAATTCAATGAATAGGGGCCGATTTTGATCAATTATAGGCAAAAAAAACTAACTTTTTATTATATAAGGGGTATAGTAAAAATAACATAACTTGGGAACCTATTGAGATAGAATGATGGGCAGACCATCAATAGAAAGGTAATTAAATTCTCTAAAACTTTTTGTTACATTACAAATGGGGTTGTAGAACAAATTCTATAGTTAAAATCTATATACGTGAAAAATTGTCATTTTAACCATACTCTTTGTATGGGCACCCCATAATATTATTTTAAATTCGGAAAATTCAGCTTATTTTACTTAAGATTCAGTCTTAAATTAATACCATTTTATGGAAATTTCACACTTAAAAATTCAATGAATAGGGGTCGATTTTGATCAATTATAGGCAAAAAAAACTAACTTTTTATTATATAAGGGGTATAGTAAAAATACCATAACTTAGGAACCTATTGAGATAGAATGATGGGTAGACCATCAATCGAAAGATAATTAAATTCTCTAAAACTTTTTGTTACATTACAAATGGGGTTGTAGAACAAATTCTATAGTTAAAATCTATATACGTGAAAAATTGTCATTTTAACCATACTCTTTGTATGGGCACCCCATAATATTATTTTAAATTCGAAAAATTCAGCTTATTTTACTTAAGATTCAGTCTTAAAATTAATACCATTTTATGGAAATTTCACACTTAAAAATTAAATGAATAGGGGTCGATTTTGATCAATTATAGGCAAAAAAAACTAACTTTTTATTATATAAGAGGTATAGTAAAAATACCATAACTTAGGAACCTATTGAGATAGAATGATGGGCAGACCATCAATCGAAAGATAATTAAATTCTCTAAAACTTTTTGTTACATTACAAATGGGGTTGTAGAACAAATTCTATAGTTAAAATCTATATACGTGAAAAATTGTCATTTTAACCATACTCTTTGTATGGGCACCCCATAATATTATTTTAAATTCGGAAAATTCAGCTTATTTTACTTAAGATTCAGTCTTAAATTAATACCATTTTATGGAAATTTCACACTTAAAAATTCAATGAATAGGGGTCGATTTTAATCAATTATAGGCAAAAAAAACTAACTTTTTATTATATAAGGGGTATAGTAAAAATACCATAACTTAGGAACCTATTGAGATAGAATGATGGGTAGACCATCAATCGAAAGATAATTAAATTCTCTAAAACTTTTTGTTACATTACAAATGGGGTTGTAGAACAAATTCTATAGTTAAAATCTATATACGTGAAAAATTGTCATTTTAACCATACTCTTTGTATGGGCACCCCATAATATTATTTTAAATTCGGAAAATTCAGCTTATTTTACTTAAGATTCAGTCTTAAATTAATACCATTTTATGGAAATTTCACACTTAAAAATTCAATGAATAGGGGTCGAGTTTGATCAATTATAGGCAAAAAAAACTAACTTTTTATTATATAAGGGGTATAGTAAAAATACCATAACTTAGGAACCTATTGAGATAGAATGATGGGTAGACCATCAATCGAAAGATAATTAAATTCTCTAAAACTTTTTGTTACATTACAAATGGGGTTGTAGAACAAATTCTATAGTTAAAATCTATATACGTGAAAAATTGTCATTTTAACCATACTCTTTGTATGGGCACCCCATAATATTATTTTAAATTCGAAAAATTCAGCTTATTTTACTTAAGATTCAGTCTTAAAATTAATACCATTTTATGGAAATTTCACACTTAAAAATTAAATGAATAGGGGTCGATTTTGATCAATTATAGGCAAAAAAAACTAACTTTTTATTATATAAGGGGTATAGTAAAAATACCATAACTTAGGAACCTATTGAGATAGAATGATGGGCAGACCATCAATCGAAAGATAATTAAATTCTCTAAAACTTTTTGTTACAATACAAATGGGGTTGTAGAACAAATTCTATAGTTAAAATCTATATACGTGAAAAATTGTCATTTTAACCATACTCTTTGTATGGGCACCCCATAATATTATTTTAAATTCGGAAAATTCAGCTTATTTTACTTAAGATTCAGTCTTAAATTAATACCATTTTATGGAAATTTCACACTTAAAAATTCAATGATTAGGAGTCGATTTTGATCATTTATAGGCAAAAAAAAACTAACTTTTTATTATATAAGGGGTATAGTAAAAATACCATAACTTAGGAACCTATTGAGATAGAATGATGGGCAGACCATCAATCGAAAGATAATTAAATTCTCTAAAACTTTTTGTTACATTACAAATGGGGTTGTAGAACAAATTCTATAGTTAAAATCTATATATGTGAAAAATTGTCATTTTAACCATACTCTTTGTATGGGCACCCCATAATATTATTTTAAATTCGGAAAATTCAGCTTATTTTACTTAAGATTCAGTCTTAAATTAATACCATTTTATGGAAATTTCACACTTAAAAATTCAATGAATAGGGGTCGATTTTGATCAATTATAGGCAAAAAAAAACTAACTTTTTATTATATAAGAGGTATAGTAAAAATACCATAACTTAGGAACCTATTGAGATAGAATGATGGGCAGACCATCAATCGAAAGATAATTAAATTCTCTAAAACTTTTTGTTACATTACAAATGGGGTTGTAGAACAAATTCTATAGTTAAAATCTATATACGTGAAAAATTGTCATTTTAACCATACTCTTTGTATGGGCACCCCATAATATTATTTTAAATTCGGAAAATTCAGCTTATTTTACTTAAGATTCAGTCTTAAATTAATACCATTTTATGGAAATTTCACACTTAAAAATTCAATGAATAGGGGTCGATTTTGATCAATTATAGGCAAAAAAAACTAACTTTTTATTATATAAGGGGTATAGTAAAAATACCATAACTTAGGAACCTATTGAGATAGAATGATGGGCAGACCATCAATCGAAAGATAATTAAATTCTCTAAAACTTTTTGTTACATTACAAATGGGGTTGTAGAACAAATTCTATAGTTAAAATCTATATACGTGAAAAATTGTCATTTTAACCATACTCTTTGTATGGGCACCCCATAATATTATTTTAAATTCGAAAAATTCAGCTTATTTTACTTAAGATTCAGTCTTAAAATTAATACCATTTTATGGAAATTTCACACTTAAAAATTAAATGAATAGGGGTCGATTTTGATCAATTATAGGCAAAAAAAACTAACTTTTTATTATATAAGGGGTATAGTAAAAATACCATAACTTAGGAACCTATTGAGATAGAATGATGGGTAGACCATCAATCGAAAGATAATTAAATTCTCTAAAACTTTTTGTTACATTACAAATGGGGTTGTAGAACAAATTCTATAGTTAAAATCTATATACGTGAAAAATTGTCATTTTAACCATACTCTTTGTATGGGCACCCCATAATATTATTTTAAATTCGAAAAATTCAGCTTATTTTACTTAAGATTCAGTCTTAAAATTAATACCATTTTATGGAAATTTCACACTTAAAAATTAAATGAATAGGGGTCGATTTTGATCAATTATAGGCAAAAAAAACTAACTTTTTATTATATAAGGGGTATAGTAAAAATACCATAACTTAGGAACCTATTGAGATAGAATGATGGGCAGACCATCAATCGAAAGATAATTAAATTCTCTAAAACTTTTTGTTACAATACAAATGGGGTTGTAGAACAAATTCTATAGTTAAAATCTATATACGTGAAAAATTGTCATTTTAACCATACTCTTTGTATGGGCACCCCATAATATTATTTTAAATTCGGAAAATTCAGCTTATTTTACTTAAGATTCAGTCTTAAATTAATACCATTTTATGGAAATTTCACACTTAAAAATTCAATGAATAGGGGTCGATTTTGATCAATTATAGGCAAAAAAAAACTAACTTTTTATTATATAAGAGGTATAGTAAAAATACCATAACTTAGGAACCTATTGAGATAGAATGATGGGCAGACCATCAATCGAAAGATAATTAAATTCTCTAAAACTTTTTGTTACATTACAAATGGGGTTGTAGAACAAATTCTATAGTTAAAATCTATATACGTGAAAAATTGTCATTTTAACCATACTCTTTGTATGGGCACCCCATAATATTATTTTAAATTCGGAAAATTCAGCTTATTTTACTTAAGATTCAGTCTTAAATTAATACCATTTTATGGAAATTTCACACTTAAAAATTCAATGAATAGGGGTCGATTTTGATCAATTATAGGCAAAAAGAACTAACTTTTTATTATATAAGGGGTATAGTAAAAATACCATAACTTAGGAACCTATTGAGATAGAATGATGGGTAGACCATCAATCGAAAGATAATTAAATTCTCTAAAACTTTTTGTTACATTACAAATGGGGTTGTAGAACAAATTCTATAGTTAAAATCTATATACGTGAAAAATTGTCATTTTAACCATACTCTTTGTATGGGCACCCCATAATATTATTTTAAATTCGGAAAATTCAGCTTATTTTACTTAAGATTCAGTCTTAAATTAATACCATTTTATGGAAATTTCACACTTAAAAATTCAATGAATTTAGGTCGATTTTGATCAATTATAGGCAAAAAAAACTAACTTTTTATTATATAAGGGGTATAGTAAAAATACCATAACTTAGGAACCTATTGAGATAGAATGATGGGCAGACCATCAATCGAAAGATAATTAAATTCTCTAAAACTTTTTGTTACATTACAAATGGGGTTGTAGAACAAATTCTATAGTTAAAATCTATATACGTGAAAAATTGTCATTTTAACCATACTCTTTGTATGGGCACCCCATAATATTATTTTAAATTCGGAAAATTCAGCTTATTTTACTTAAGATTCAGTCTTAAAATTAATACCATTTTATGGAAATTTCACACTTAAAAATTAAATGAATAGGGGTCGATTTTGATCAATTATAGGCAAAAAAAACTAACTTTTTATTATATAAGGGGTATAGTAAAAATACCATAACTTAGGAACCTATTGAGATAGAATGATGGGTAGACCATCAATCGAAAGATAATTAAATTCTCTAAAACTTTTTGTTACATTACAAATGGGGTTGTAGAACAAATTCTATAGTTAAAATCTATATACGTGAAAAATTGTCATTTTAACCATACTCTTTGTATGGGCACCCCATAATATTATTTTAAATTCGAAAAATTCAGCTTATTTTACTTAAGATTCAGTCTTAAAATTAATACCATTTTATGGAAATTTCACACTTAAAAATTAAATGAATAGGGGTCGATTTTGATCAATTATAGGCAAAAAAAACTAACTTTTTATTATATAAGGGGTATAGTAAAAATACCATAACTTAGGAACCTATTGAGATAGAATGATGGGCAGACCATCAATCGAAAGATAATTAAATTCTCTAAAACTTTTTGTTACAATACAAATGGGGTTGTAGAACAAATTCTATAGTTAAAATCTATATACGTGAAAAATTGTCATTTTAACCATACTCTTTGTATGGGCACCCCATAATATTATTTTAAATTCGGAAAATTCAGCTTATTTTACTTAAGATTCAGTCTTAAATTAATACCATTTTATGGAAATTTCACACTTAAAAATTCAATGAATAGGGGTCGATTTTGATCAATTATAGGCAAAAAAAAACTAACTTTTTATTATATAAGAGGTATAGTAAAAATACCATAACTTAGGAACCTATTGAGATAGAATGATGGGCAGACCATCAATCGAAAGATAATTAAATTCTCTAAAACTTTTTGTTACATTACAAATGGGGTTGTAGAACAAATTCTATAGTTAAAATCTATATACGTGAAAAATTGTCATTTTAACCATACTCTTTGTATGGGCACCCCATAATATTATTTTAAATTCGGAAAATTCAGCTTATTTTACTTAAGATTCAGTCTTAAATTAATACCATTTTATGGAAATTTCACACTTAAAAATTCAATGAATAGGGGTCGATTTTGATCAATTATAGGCAAAAAGAACTAACTTTTTATTATATAAGGGGTATAGTAAAAATACCATAACTTAGGAACCTATTGAGATAGAATGATGGGCAGACCATCAATCGAAAGATAATTAAATTCTCTAAAACTTTTTGTTACAATACAAATGGGGTTGTAGAACAAATTCTATAGTTAAAATCTATATACGTGAAAAATTGTCATTTTAACCATACTCTTTGTATGGGCACCCCATAATATTATTTTAAATTCGGAAAATTCAGCTTATTTTACTTAAGATTCAGTCTTAAATTAATACCATTTTATGGAAATTTCACACTTAAAAATTCAATGATTAGGAGTCGATTTTGATCATTTATAGGCAAAAAAAAACTAACTTTTTATTATATAAGGGGTATAGTAAAAATACCATAACTTAGGAACCTATTGAGATAGAATGATGGGCAGACCATCAATCGAAAGATAATTAAATTCTCTAAAACTTTTTGTTACATTACAAATGGGGTTGTAGAACAAATTCTATAGTTAAAATCTATATACGTGAAAAATTGTCATTTTAACCATACTCTTTGTATGGGCACCCCATAATATTATTTTAAATTCGGAAAATTCAGCTTATTTTACTTAAGATTCAGTCTTAAATTAATACCATTTTATGGAAATTTCACACTTAAAAATTCAATGAATAGGGGTCGATTTTGATCAATTATAGGCAAAAAAAAACTAACTTTTTATTATATAAGAGGTATAGTAAAAATACCATAACTTAGGAACCTATTGAGATAGAATGATGGGCAGACCATCAATCGAAAGATAATTAAATTCTCTAAAACTTTTTCTTACATTACAAATGGGGTTGTAGAACAAATTCTGTAGTTAAAATCTATATACGTGAAAAATTGTCATTTTAACCATACTCTTTGTATGGGCACCCCATAATATTATTTTAAATTCGGAAAATTCAGCTTATTTTACTTAAAATTCAGTCTTAAAATTAATACCATTTTATGGAAATTTCACACTTAAAAATTAAATGAATAGTGGTCGATTTTGATCAATTATAGGCAAAAAAAACTAACTTTTTATGATATAAGGGGTATAGTAAAAATACCATAACTTAGGAACCTATTGAGATAGAATGATGGGCAGACCATCAATCGAAAGATAATTAAATTCTCTAAAACTTTTTGTTACATTACAAATGGGGTTGTAGAACAAATTCTATAGTTAAAATCTATATACGTGAAAAATTGTCATTTTAACCATACTCTTTGTATGGGCACCCCATAATATTATTTTAAATTCGGAAAATTCAGCTTATTTTACTTAAGATTCAGTCTTAAATTAATACCATTTTATGGAAATTTCACACTTAAAAATTCAATGAATAGGGGTCGATTTTGATCAATTATAGGCAAAAAAAACTAACTTTTTATTATATAAGGGGTATAGTAAAAATACCATAACTTAGGAACCTATTGAGATAGAATGATGGGCAGACCATCAATCGAAAGATAATTAAATTCTCTAAAACTTTTTGTTACATTACAAATGGGGTTGTAGAACAAATTCTATAGTTAAAATCTATATACGTGAAAAATTGTCATTTTAACCATACTCTTTGTATGGGCACCCCATAATATTATTTTAAATTCGGAAAATTCAGCTTATTTTACTTAAGATTCAGTCTTAAATTAATACCATTTTATGGAAATTTCACACTTAAAAATTCAATGAATAGGGGTCGATTTTGATCAATTATAGGCAAAAAAAAACTAACTTTTTATTATATAAGAGGTATAGTAAAAATACCATAACTTAGGAACCTATTGAGATAGAATGATGGGCAGACCATCAATCGAAAGATAATTAAATTCTCTAAAACTTTTTGTTACATTACAAATGGGGTTGTAGAACAAATTCTATAGTTAAAATTTATATACGTGAAAAATTGTCATTTTAACCATACTCTTTGTATGGGCACCCCATAATATTATTTTAAATTCGGAAAATTCAGCTTATTTTACTTAAGATTCAGTCTTAAATTAATACCATTTTATGGAAATTTCACACTTAAAAATTCAATGAATAGGGGTCGATTTTGATCAATTATAGGCAAAAAAAAACTAACTTTTTATTATATAAGAGGTATAGTAAAAATACCATAACTTAGGAACCTATTGAGATAGAATGATGGGCAGACCATCAATCGAAAGATAATTAAATTCTCTAAAACTTTTTCTTACATTACAAATGGGGTTGTAGAACAAATTCTATAGTTAAAATCTATATACGTGAAAAATTGTCATTTTAACCATACTCTTTGTATGGGCACCCCATAATATTATTTTAAATTCGGAAAATTCAGCTTATTTTACTTAAGATTCAGTCTTAAATTAATACCATTTTATGGAAATTTCACACTTAAAAATTCAATGAATGGGGGTCGATTTTGATCAATTATAGGCAAAAAAAACTAACTTTTTATTATATAAGGGGTATAGTAAAAATACCATAACTTAGGAACCTATTGAGATAGAATGATGGGCAGACCATCAATCGAAAGATAATTAAATTCTCTAAAACTTTTTGTTACATTACAAATGGGGTTGTAGAACAAATTCTATAGTTAAAATCTATATACGTGAAAAATTGTCATTTTAACCATACTCTTTGTATGGGCACCCCATAATATTATTTTAAATTCGGAAAATTCAGCTTATTTTACTTAAGATTCAGTCTTAAATTAATACCATTTTATGGAAATTTCACACTTAAAAATTCAATGAATAGGGGTCGATTTTGATCAATTATAGGCAAAAAAAACTAACTTTTTATTATATAAGGGGTATAGTAAAAATACCATAACTTAGGAACCTATTGAGATAGAATGATGGGCAGACCATCAATCGAAAGATAATTAAATTCTCTAAAACTTTTTGTTACATTACAAATGGGGTTGTAGAACAAATTCTATAGTTAAAATCTATATACGTGAAAAATTGTCATTTTAACCATACTCTTTGTATGGGCACCCCATAATATTATTTTAAATTCGGAAAATTCAGCTTATTTTACTTAAGATTCAGTCTTAAATTAATACCATTTTATGGAAATTTCACACTTAAAAATTCAATGAATAGGGGTCGATTTTGATCAATTATAGGCAAAAAAAAACTAACTTTTTATTATATAAGAGGTATAGTAAAAATACCATAACTTAGGAACCTATTGAGATAGAATGATGGGCAGACCATCAATCGAAAGATAATTAAATTCTCTAAAACTTTTTGTTACATTACAAATGGGGTTGTAGAACAAATTCTATAGTTAAAATTTATATACGTGAAAAATTGTCATTTTAACCATACTCTTTGTATGGGCACCCCATAATATTATTTTAAATTCGGAAAATTCAGCTTATTTTACTTAAGATTCAGTCTTAAATTAATACCATTTTATGGAAATTTCACACTTAAAAATTCAATGAATAGGGGTCGATTTTGATCAATTATAGGCAAAAAAAAACTAACTTTTTATTATATAAGAGGTATAGTAAAAATACCATAACTTAGGAACCTATTGAGATAGAATGATGGGCAGACCATCAATCGAAAGATAATTAAATTCTCTAAAACTTTTTCTTACATTACAAATGGGGTTGTAGAACAAATTCTATAGTTAAAATCTATATACGTGAAAAATTGTCATTTTAACCATACTCTTTGTATGGGCACCCCATAATATTATTTTAAATTCGGAAAATTCAGCTTATTTTACTTAAGATTCAGTCTTAAATTAATACCATTTTATGGAAATTTCACACTTAAAAATTCAATGAATGGGGGTCGATTTTGATCAATTATAGGCAAAAAAAACTAACTTTTTATTATATAAGGGGTATAGTAAAAATACCATAACTTAGGAACCTATTGAGATAGAATGATGGGCAGACCATCAATCGAAAGATAATTAAATTCTCTAAAACTTTTTGTTACATTACTAATGGGGTTGTAGAACAAATTCTATAGTTAAAATCTATATACGTGAAAAATTGTCATTCTAACCATACTCTTTGTATGGGCACCCCATAATATTATTTTAAATTCGGAAAATTCAGCTTATTTTACTTAAGATTCAGTCTTAAAATTAATACCATTTTATGGAAATTGCACACTTAAAAATTCAATGAATAGGGGTCGATTTTGATCAATTACAGGCCAAAAAAAAATAACTTTTTATTATATAAGGGGTATAGTAAAAATACCATAACTTAGGAACCTATTGAGATAGAATGATGGGCAGACCATCAATCGAAAGATAATTAAATTCTCTAAAACTTTTTGTTACATTACAAATGGGGTTGCAGAACAAATTCTATAGTTAAAATCTATATACGTGAAAAATTGTCATTTTAACCATACTCTTTGTATGTGCACCCCATAATATTATTTTAAATTCGGAAAATTCAGCTTATTTTACTTAAGATTCAGTCTTAAAATTAATACCATTTTATGGAAATTTCACACTTAAAAATTCAACTTTTGTATTTCTAATTCAATTTTTGAGGATAACTTTTTTACAAATCATGTTGATAGTCTATAAAACAACCTCTGAGAAAACAACTTCTGGAGTCAAATCCAAGTGATCAATTTAATTGAAATTTACTTGAAAAGCGATCAAATTGAAATCAAAAACTATAATATAAAATTGCAAAACCAGTGATTTTGTATTACTACATTAACAGTGTTTTTTGTATTACACAAATCACAAGTTTTATTTATATGCAAGAATATGTGTGCACCGTGTACATAGATGTATAAAATAACAAAATATACGAACAGCTGTTCCTATACACTATATTGATAAAATCACATAAAATCAATAATGTAGAAATGAATGTCTATAAATATTTTGAAAAATAAAAAAAAAAATCGACGAGTTTATAAATAAAAAAATATATGCATACAAAAAAGTGTTTATTTAGTGTAGGTATCTCAATTTTTTATATTTTATTTTATTGTATGCAATACAAAAGAAAATTATTTACCTTTATTAAAAAAGTTACACACAAAATTACAATCCTATATCAACACCACCTTATACACATATCTCACACTTTTGTATTTTGTATTGCTTCAATAACTACAAGTAAGATAATTATAAATTTAAACAAATAAATAATAATAATTCTACACCATTTCAGCACAAACAAAAAAATGTTTACAGCGATTTTGCTATTCAAAATATTTTGAAGAACTTATTTGCAATCATATTTTTTATTATTTTAGCAAATTTTTTTAAGTATATTATAATTTAAATTAATAAAATATAAACCAAAATATTCATAATTTAACATTTTTAAAATTAGAAACTTTGATTTTAAATTTAGTTTGTGTCATTGATTTCATTCAAAGCACTACTAGTTTTTAGAAAACATAAATTTGTTTGTAATTCTAATTTCCTCTAATCACATCATGCGATATTTATATATTATGGTTACATCGCAATTCGCATCGTGTTTTATAAATATGATTACTAAAAGACGGTTTTTTGATACCAATATTGGACATGTTTATTGAATAAAAACATCAATGGTGTATACAAATTAAAAAAATAAAACTTTTAAGAAAATTAAACATACAAACAACACAAACATTCAAATATTTAAATACAACTAAAACAAAAATATAGAAAATAGAATTGAATACTGAATGGTGTGTTAAAAAACAAATATATAATATTTTCTTTTTTATATAAAAGTTAGTATTAATTTATTAAAAATTGCAAAATTCCACCTGGAAGTGGAATCACATACTGAGAAAAATATTATTTGTAGAAAACCGAAGACCGAAGAACCGCGATTATGTGCACAAAAAAAAACAGAATTTATAATTGGTTTTTTTAATTTTGATTAGTAATTCGTGTGTATAAAAGTGAAAAAAGGTTATCTTAAATTTTTTTTTCCAAAATGATCGTAATAAGTCACAAGCACAACATACTAAAAGTAAGTGCGATTAATAATAATAAATAATAAGAATGAAAATTGTGCATGATTTTCATATATATATATATATATATATGAATTTCCCATATGCTTATATATAGAAAGTGGTTTGCCTATGTATGCAATGTATTTGTATATGCATATGTGCGAGCATATAAGCTTCAGAATATAAGAAAATTGTATTTGTTTTTATTTGCATGCATATGCATATACGTTTTTCTTCCGACGAAAAATATAAATCTATCTATAAAGAAAGAAACTTATAGAGTACGCAAGCATTTTCATCAGAGAAATACATTCAAGAAAAATTTGCAAAGCTTTTGCATACAGGTACAGGTATATAGAGTTATTAGAGTTATATGTTACAGATGTGCAATCAGAAAATCTACAATCTTATATGTGCAATTGTGCACTGTTCCCTGTACAGTACAGTATACATATAGATTTCCTCATAGAAGGTCAAAAAACGTAAATTTATTATACTGAAACAAGAAACAATAATAACACAACAAATCTATATGTGATTTCATTGTGCATATGCCTATAGCAGATAGATGTTTACAGGTGTGAGATGAAATGTTCAAAATGTAAAATAACAGAGCTCTTATATTTAGTTCTTATATTTATTTTTTTAATACATAGGCATTACTCAGTGTATATATATGTTATATATATTTTAAATCTTAAACGTATTTATGAAACATATATGATAAACTGGATATCTTTATCGTCCGTAATATAAGTATGCATATATACGCATATCATGATATATATATTTATCAAACTACCAAAACATCAAAGGTTTGTATTTGAGACGTAATTTATTGAATGATACATAATTTTATCATATTCTGATAACAAATACTATTAAATATGTATATAAATTGGAAAATAAAACAAAGAAAAACAGTTTCATATACAAGTGCAGCGCACATATGTCGATATTTTGTTATCTGACAATAAATAAAGTAAGGGGGATAAAGTAATATTTATTTATTTTATTTTTTACAGGTAGATTTACATTTTGTTATTTTTTATTATATATGCGGTATTATAATTTGCATTTTGTAATATATCAGACATGCAAAATTTAAATGTATATATGTGATAACGAAATAGTATAATATAGGTTATAGATATGCATTATGAGATGTATAAAAAAAATTTATAGAGTCCTTTATATATTTTAAAACAGAACCTAATATATAGTATGTATATAAAATAAATTTATAAAAACATATAAGATTAGTTACTATTTATAATATTTAATATTTCGCAATATAAATAACAAACCTTTATCAAATTGATTACACACAGAGTTATTGAAATCATATTATTATTACAACGATTAAATATACTTGTTTATATAGTTTTAATTTTATCACATTTGAAACTACGTATTTAAGTTTCAACAAATTTGTTTGGTTGTGAGATGCAGTTTGTATGTCATAAAATATTCTATAATGTGCAAAATACACATGCATATATAGGAAATAAATGAACAAAGAACAATAAACCGTTTATATTTAGTTCTATAATAAATATTAGAGATATACCGAAACGTCGTAGTTTTGCGTTCGTCCAATATATGTTATAATATACACGGAAAATGGACATAATAATAAATGTGCCTTACACAATTTATTGGCAAATAGTTCTAATATTTTTGTCTTGTCTAAACACACATACAAAAAAAATGTTATAAAAATGTAAACACAGTACGAATTTATTAGGGAAATGGGGTTTTTAAGAAAAACTATTTCACTTTATGGATTCCAGAATCCAGATATAATGTATACGCTTGTCCTTGTATATTAAAATTTGTATTATGTATGCATTTATTTCTATATATATATATATGATTGGTATTTAATTCTCTTGCTGATACAACAAACACTATAAACTATATATATATATATATATATATATACATGCATGCATTGGACAAATAAAGTGCAATAAAACTAAGCAAGGCCTTTGAAGTTCAATGCTTCAAGAAAATTATAAGATTATTATAAGAATACACAATATAAAGAGTGATTTATACATTCTATGATTCTATTCACTTTTATACATATGTATATATAAAAAAAGATATATATATATATATATATATAGACTTTTCAATAGTGTTTGGCGATGTGATGATAATCATTTTCATTCCTTATTGCGATCATTTTAATATCGCTAAACATGTTTCTTGGAAGCATTTTAGAATAAACTATATAAACCGATAATGATTCAAAAAAAAAAAACGAAACCAGAATAAAAATATACGGATATTATTTTACATCGTAAAATATGGTGGGAATATCATGAAATATACAGCAAAACTAAATAAATCCTTTCAGTTTTTGTTGTTATAAATAAAAAAAATAATGCTTACAAAAATAGTCTGTAAGGATATATTATTAATATCTAAAATTTCATGCGCGCACAGTTTATTTTGTATATATATATATATAATCAGATAGTGTTCTAGACTATATAATATATAGAGTGGAATTTTCCCCCAATTTAACAGTTTGTAAATATATTAAAATATATATACAGTCCTACCTCAATATATATTTTCCAGTGTAATCCTTTGTGTATTATTGTAATACACACTATATAAAGTATTTATATACATATATATATATATACTACTCTAACCACTATAATATCGGACACCTGCGTTATTTTATTCGTATGCTCGACTTTGAGATGCCGCGAAAGGACTATAAACAATAATTTTTTTAATCCTTCCAATTTTATTTCATAAAATGATGGTTTTAGTTAAATAATTGCGTAGACAGAAGTAAAAAATCTTTTAAATTCAATTAGTTATGGAATTTAATTCAAAATGATTCAATTTCACAAAAAAAAAATTTGACCATTATAATATCGGACACTTATATTATACGCCACTAATCTCCTTTGTAACGCCTCCTTTGGCCTTTATAATAGCATCCATTTTCTTAGACGTTGTATTTACTAAATTTTTGCATTCATCCGGTGTTTTTGTATTTCTCATTTCAATGATTTTTCCTTGGAATTCTTCACCCCTTCAATTATAACTTTCATATCATCCATTTACTTTGTTTTATTAATGCCCACCACGATTCTACCACGATTGTATACAAATCATTGAAATTCATACAATATTCGCATGAGCTTCAAACACTTGTTTGATTGGTTTATATAGTTTATACTATTGATTTTTAAAACGATTACGATTATTCAACTAGACAAAAAATTAGTGTTTATCCAATTCGTTATAAAGCAAAAAGGAAACCAAATCTAATAATAATCGCCCAGACATATTACAATATAGGATATTGAATACACATATATGTTCATCAGAATAATCTATATGTTCGCCATGATTTATTCAATGCATATTTATATCATAATAATTATTTTTATGAATTGAAGATTGTAACTTATAATATGACTTTAAATATGTCCACAATATGAATTGTGAATAAAATAATGCATGCACATTGCACAAGGAATGCATATATATTATTCATTTAAAAACTATATATGCATACGAATGCATTACAGAAAATAATATAATTTTATAGTGTAAAACCAGACAATAATGAAGTGTATTGAACTCTTGCGTTTCGTCGTTCTTTATAATATTATATAATCGTTTCGTTTTTTATATATAAAAATAGGGTGAGGCAATTCGTGATATGTGATAAGAAGGAGCAGTCCAATTATTGCGGACCATTTTTTTTATATTTAAACGATAACATCTTCGCGTAGTATTGATTTTAATATGTGTGAATTATTTCCTTGGATTGTTTATAAGATTAAACTATAATATGTTTTACAATTTCTGCATTGACTTTTAATTAATTAATAATTTGATTTATTTAATACACATTTTATTAACTTCAGTCATCAAAACTATCATTTAGATATTTTATTTTATAAAACATGCAAATGTGTAGTATGTGATATTTAGGCCATGTATAAGGATTTCAAGTTCCACAATTATTGTCATTACATGGCCCCTAGAAAGCTTTACAGATTTCATTCAACGACCATTTCTTCTATCGTTTTTTTTTCCAAGAGAAAAAAGCCATGTCTTTATTCCATTGGACACCCTCGTATATATATATAAATATATATACAATCTGGTTTGAATTTTGTAAAAATTGTAAATGGAAAATTGTGAACCAAGTGAAGATATATATGAAAACTTTGTTTTATTATATATATATATACGATACGATAAAATAAATGATACATTTATTTTTATATATTTATACCAGTATTTCGTGATACAGCGGTACAGACGACGTATATAAATAACAATAATATTGTTTATATTGAAATGCATTGCAATTCTGACAATTTACATTTAATATTAAATATGTATACTTTGTCTACTATTTCCAATAATGCATATTGTGTAAAAAAAATATGCAGTACATACATAGTATATGTGAAATAGTATACAGTATAGTTGTGTCTCATCTGGTATGTATATAAAACTACAGACCTTTGGCACTTTGACAGACATTTATATATATACCAGCAAAGCAACTATATATATTATATGCATACAAGACCAGACATAAAAATAAAGGAAAATTAACAAAATATAATCATGAAACAATGAAAATGAAGAATTCAATTCAGACTTAAGATATATAAAGAATTTTACCCATCTAATATTTCACTAAAAATTTCAGTTTATTATTTTGTTATTTGTTTATAATACACTATTTTTATTCAGCCTAATTAAAATAATCAAAAAGATAAATATATATTTTAATATCAAAACACCAATTGAAGGGTAATTTGAATAAAAAGCTGTATCTGAACCCTGAATATAATAATACTATTACATTTTTCATTTTATTTTTATATTTTATTGATCTTCTGAATTATTTATATCCGAGATTTATATATTCAAATACAAAACTATAAAAAATAATAAATTTTTCGCTACACAACCAACAATCTGGTTTTAGCCTTCTGTTGTTAGTTTAATTTGTTTAATTTGTGCCTTTTACGGTGTCGGTAATTAGGCGTACGAGCAACCGCAAGCGGAAATTACCACTCTGTGTTAAAATTCAGATACGAAAAATCACCGTAAAAGCAAAACATATTTTATGCATTCAGTAGGATTCGAACCCACGATCCCAAAATTTCGTTAGAATTTTTTGAAAATTTTGAAACCCGCGTGAGCTGTTTTTTAGAACGCGTTTTTTTTGCTACCAATTTTCATATTTTTAATACATATTTTTAAATTAATAAATCTTGATATATATGTACTTATGTAGTTGAGTACCTAACCCAGATAACATATAGTGTATACTTACCTATATAATACTGTATCGTAAACTTTAATATGATATTCCACACAAAGGAAGCTTTTTCATTTACCATTTTCATTTTTATCTCTTCATTATCGTTATTGTAAAACTTTATATATATATATATATATATATATATATATCTATAAATCAGGGGTGATAAATTTAATCCGTAGATATTCAAATTGATTGCATATTACAAAAGGCACATGTATAATTGGCTAATTAATTCAAAAAATTTGTGCGTTAGTTTTTTGTTTCAATATCTAATTTTTTTAATTTAGAATAATTTGAAAGTTCAATAAATTTTTGATATTTCATAGAATCTTTTAAAACAACAACAAAATAAACATGAAATTGTGATGTACTTATTAATTTTATTATTTTCTAAACCTTTGCTCTTTTCCTGTAGTCGATTTTCTTCATAGTTTTTTGTATGTACATACATACAAACACTACACATTCCGGTCTCTCTATCAATGTTCAATGATAATCGGAATAAGAAAAAACCAGAAAATGACTTTGAAAATGAAAAATTTGGTTTTTAACTTTTTAATTTATTATTAAATATAAATGTAGTTTAGGGTGAAACGAGTAAATATATATATATATATATTTATATATAAATATATGTACTATATATAAAATTAAATGAAAATAATATGAATATATCGTATTAAATATTACAATATTTAATATCTTGATGTACGGTTTAATGAATTAGATGTAAAAATGAGGTCTTTTTTAATATAACATCCATTCTAAAATATACAGTTTTTCATTATAAACCATAAAAGAAATATCGTGGTAAGTACAAAAGTCTAAATCATTGGTCAACGACCGTAAAACTTATTTCTTTGTCTTCTTCTTTTTCCGTAAAAGAAAAAAATCATACAAATAAAATTAATATACTCAGGTTAATGATATTGTGGTTCAATGATTTAACACCAATATAAAATTAAGGTGACCATTCGTCCCACTTTACGTGGGACAGTCCTACTTTTGAGGCACTAGTCACAGGCTTAAAAACCTCCCATGAAGTGTCCCACAAAACTCTAAAACCAACGAAAAAAATTGAAAAAGTCAAAATCCATTTTGATAAGATTTATTTAAATAATTTGTACGGTGTTATTGTAAGGGTTTATTCTATTTATTCTAAAACAAAATAAATAAAAAAAACCTTGAATCTACTATCCGCGTTGTGTTATAGTACCAATAGGTTAAATTCATTCTATAAAAATATGATCAAAATATGTATGTCCCACATTTTTGGGAAAACGGGTATTCGTTTACTCATTTTTTAATTGTTGTCTCATATTCCTGGACACTGGATCTGGTCACCTTATATAAAATTAACTATTCGATGAATATAATTTGCTAAGATTCTTGTTCTATCTTATTTATATATATATATATATATATATATATATATATATATATATATATATATATATATACAAGTATAAAGTAATGATAAACATGGATGTATATATATAATGGAAATATGGATGTATATATATAATAGAGTTACCATGCATCTATTTTAAAAAATTGTCTTTTTTGAATGAAAATACAAGTCTGAGTGCTAAAATTAATACAATTGGCCACGGCTATTCACAGCATAATACATTAGGATTATGATATTCGTATGCAATGCCATATTTAAGGATAAGCAAAAAAAATAATAGCAGCTTAATTTTTTATGGGTATATTATATATTATCAATATTATATAGTAATAATATAAAAAACAACAAAAATTAGGTGAAAATAAAAAAAAAGAAAATATTATATGCATATAAATTGTACTCTCTAAATATGTGATGACCTACAAAAATATATGTTAAATATATAGCACATCCATCCAATTTATATATTTTATTTAAATTCTGTTATCTTGGATCGAATTGTTGTTCCAATCCTGAAAATTGATCACACATTTTTAGAATTGGAACTTCGTATTTTAGTATTTAGTAGGAGAATCTTATAAATAATAACTGTCAATCATTTAAATTAAGCATTTCTTCCTCTATCAGTCTTTAGATCCACCAAAAGTGCAACTTGAACAATTGTTTTGAAAAAATATGTGTTATTTTTCTTAATGATTTTCAGTTTCAGAAGTTTTTTTCTCTCATGTATATGTTTACATCCATATGTTTACATATATGCTTATGAAATTGAGAAACTATTTTTATACTTTTTGTCATTATGTTATTGGATTTTATAAATAATATGGGATATATCTTATTTTTCTTTATGCGAACAGTTTTTTTTTTTAAATAAATTAAGTAAACAAACAACTATGCATACTCAAGGAAAATTTTTTTCATAACTGTTTTGGATGCACATAAACATAAACGCACACACACACACACACACACGCGCAGTAATTGTTGATAATGCGATATACGAAAATTAAGAAAATTATTAAAATAAAAAACAAAGTGAAAACAATGAAAAATCAAATTTTATATGTTTTTGAATTTGTTTTATGCAGCAGATGATGATCAATAAATGACATAATATTGTGTGTGCAAATTTATTTCTTTAATTTTCCTTTGTTTATACAAAATCGAATTTATTTGGATATATACGCTCAACTGGTTCAACCAAAGAAAAAAAGTTTTGTTTACTGAAAAGTGGACATTGCGATTGCAATTTCCAATTTTACAATCACTGCTCCGACTAAAAAATGATTAAATGAAATCTATCTACACTCTACTGCATAGCTATATATAAAATAATAACACAATACCACTAATAATAAATTTTGTTTAATTAGTTTAATTAAACAAAGTAAAATAAAAAGTTTTACCAATTGTTGGTTTCATCAGAGCATCACAATTATTGTATTATGGTATTATGTAATCGGCAACAAATAATGTTTAACTCGCACATAAACTCACATGCACACATATATGAAATAACATAAACACAATAATCTATCATTGATAAAAATAAACATAAAGATGATAAAAAAAAAGTTTTCAATTTAGTTAGTTTTTAGTTTTTAGTTAATGTTGAATGTTATATTTTTTTTTTAAATTACGAACTCAACCCAAACGCACACTTATATTTAATATCACGAACACCATCGCAATCTTACACCATATGTTATTCAAATAAAAGTTTATCTTTGTTTATTTTTGAGTTTATATTTATATTATCTATTTAGTAATAACATTTTTTTTTTTCTAAACAATCGCAATAATTTTAAAATTATATTGTTTATATGGTGCTTGTATTTTACTTACGCTAGTCGTTTCTTCATTTAGTGTTTGTTATATCAAAAGTTCATTAAACATTAATGATGGCAAAACCAAAACAAAAAAAAAATCCAAATAAGTTGGTAATTATTTTTTTGGATTATTCAATAATTTTTATATTTATTTATAATTGTCAATATTCACATGCACAACAACAAGTCACCATTTTTATTTCTTTATAAATTAAATTTTTTATTAAACTGTATTCCATTTTGATAACATATAGTGTTTCTTTTATATTTGATTTAGTTTTTGTGCACAATTTACCATTCGTATTATTGTAAATAAAATGAACACAAAGGACAAAAAAAATCACTAGTACTTCAGCTATCAACAAAATCAATAATCTTTTGTTTTGTTTTGTTTTTTTTTTTATTTAAGCTCGCTGCTCGTCTCGTAGCCCGTGTCCATAAAGAGCATAATAATAAATAATAAATAATACTCATTTGAAAAAAAAATGTACTCGGATAAAAGTACTCAAACTTAAAATTCTAATGTAAACACAAATGCACAAATGCAATTTATGAAACAAAACGACGTCGACGGGGAGAGAATAGTGACTGCGTCAAAGGGGAGCCGCAGCAGGTAAAGAGTTGAGTTAAATTTTGGAATTAATTTTAATAGTTGATTAGTGAGTGAAAAAGTTTTCGTGTTGTTCAATTCATAACGAACGAAGACACATTGCACATTGGCTATTGCAGCGCAAAATTTAATTCGCGAATATTAAAAAATGTTTGTCGAGTATGTATGGTGCCATGAATAATATATAGTCATTTTTATTGCTGGTAATTAATTGATTATCCCTTTGTAATGTAAAATAATCGGTTTACATCTGTTTAGAATTCAATTCAATAGATTGGTTCAATGTGGTAATGCGAACAAAATAAAATAATTAAAAAAAAATACGTTTTTTTTAATTTTATCACAATAAATCCATTCTTTTATATGTTCCATATCCGGGTGAATTGAAAAGTTCCAAAAATAAATATATACCTTTGTTTAAATATGCTCTTATTCAATTATTCATTTATAATAGTTAAAAAAGCTCAATATTTTCATAACTGGTTGAATATTTAATCATCGAAATGCAAGTCTGGTTTACTCCCGAAAAAATAAAAACAGCTTTTCAGTTATAGCTTTTAAGATAATCAATCACCCAATGGTTTAAGAAATGTACTTTTGTAGCACTAAAAATTTTTAAAGCAGAATAATTAAACGGTTTGTTAATTTAAAATCATTTATAAATGTATAATAAAAATTGTTACAATTTGTTGTTACTATTCTTATTTATTAATTATTTTTTAGCCGTTAATTCCATTCATTCTAATATAATAATGAATTGTATGTGTATTTTATTTTTGTTTATTAAAATTTAAAATTTACAATATTTAAATTTATTATAATTATATAGTAATATATATTTATTAAAATAAATCTTCTTTTTTTTTTTGTATTATATAAATCCAAATTTTTGATCTTTCTGTATTTAGTTGTTATTTATTTAAATAATTTGTTACTTAAATTTATAGTTTTTACATCGTTTAGAAATGTATGATTTGTTTTTTTTAATAAAATAAAAGTCCTCTTTTATTGGTCTTTTAATATATATATATATATCTTTTTTTTTGTATTTACGAATAATATACATTAATTTTCAACCTTTGCCTTTTTCCAAATTATTCAAATATATATATTTAACAAAAATCATTAAAACTAACCTCAAACGACAAATATAATTTTAAAAATTTACAATTATATTTAATAAAAATGAAATTGTTTTAATAAACTGTATTTATTTATAAATTTTTTTACATTTATATTCATTA
This sequence comes from Dilophus febrilis, assembly GCA_958336335.1. Classification (NCBI taxonomy): domain Eukaryota; kingdom Metazoa; phylum Arthropoda; class Insecta; order Diptera; family Bibionidae; genus Dilophus; species Dilophus febrilis. The sequence continues at coordinate 40,947,471 of OY284472.1, forward strand.
TTAGTGACTGGTTTTTGTATTTTTGTGAATAGAAAACTAAAATAAAAATATGATTCATCAGTGTGTTAAAAGTATATAGACCATTCATGCGGCCAAATTATAGGGGGTTGTTCTTCATTTAATTTAATGTTAAAACAATCGGAAACAATAAAATTAATTCAAAAAAAAAAAAACAATTTTTCATTCTGTTATCATAAATTAATTAGAAAAAAAAATATAATCGAATTAAAAGTTCTATTTAATATTTGGTGTTTTTAAAATTAATATTTTCAATCTTGTTTCATCATATTTTATCAATAAAAAAATATATATTTATATTTAAAATATATATATATATATATATATATATATATATATATACATATATATATATATGTATAATTAGAATTTCTTTACATTATCTTAATAAATAAAATAACTAACATTTTTTTTCATAACTGCTTATATTTTATTGGTATCACCATCACCACGAATGGGAACGATTTCGTGATGAAGTGAAATGTAAAATAAAATTTAAAAAAAAGTGTTATTTTTCATTTTTATTCTAAAAATATATATTCAATTATCTTGTTTAATATTTAAAAAAAAAAGAGAAAAAAAAACAACATAATTATTAACTTACTAATTAAATATAAAAATACAATTTTATTTCTGTTTGTTTGTATAAATGAATTCACAATTTGTTATTTTCAATTTATTCGCAGGCGTATATGGTGTTTATATATATTAAATTAATTAAATTTAATTTTAATAAAATTATTTACATTTGCTAATTGGGATTGATTTTGTAGTTAGGTATAAAATAAAGAAAAAAAATGACAATTATTATTCATACCAAAGGGTTTTCAAATTATTTAAGAAAATTTATGTTTTTTTATGAAACATATCAATTTATGAGACAAATTAGACAAAATAAAAAATAAGTAAATGTATATCGTTTATAATTCGGTAATGATAGGATGAGAAAATTACTGTGATTTAACAAGTTTTTAATTAATAATATTACCCCCGTCGTCATTGACATTACAACTGTCATCGAAATTGTGAATAAAAAACAATGGCCGGAAGCAGGCGCCACTACCACCACCAATATTTTATTATTGTTATTAAGATTTTTTTTCCTAGGAACGGAGGTTGATACGATGTTGTCTTTTTCACCTACAACTTTATCTCCATTATTAGTATTATTGTTATTTTTACTATGATTAATATTATTATTATTATTATTATTATTATTATTATTATTATTATTATTATTATTATTATTATTATTAATCATCATTTTCATATTTCGAAAATTTGTTGCTAAATTATTAGAAGAAATACCATCACCAAAATCCTTACCATCTTTAACAGCCGCCAGACAGAGGCTGCTGGTACATGTATTACTTTTATTATGTTTTAACACTTCAACAGCCTGATTTCATTCAATGGTTTGTGTTGCCTCTGTTGGCAGATTAATTTCATATTTAATAACTTGTGATGAATTATTATCTTGTTGTAAAACTTGAACATGAACTGGATTCATTAAAATCTGTTGAGAGTTATTACCGGTGGTTGAAGTAGTAGCGGTAGTGGTTGTTGTGGTTGTCGATTGTTGTTGCTGTTGAGACTGCGGCTGTTGTTGTGCAGAAATGGCAGTAATATTTTCATCCTAATTATTAAAATGGTTTGTATATTTTTTTAGATGTTTCGAATTTTCCGGATGGATTTAATTATTATTTTATCAAAAGTTTGTGTTGCATTATTTTATTTGTAATATAGATTTAATAAAAAAAATTTCTAAGATGAATGAAATTAGTGGAGTTTAAACAAAAATGAACGAATTAGCAATATTGGATTTGATAGCACGATGAAACTTAATGGATTGCGTGAAATTCAAATTTTAATTTAAATATTGAATAACAAATTGTATTGTATATATAAAAAAATCGGCTGTTTGAAAAATACCGATGGAAATAACAATTAAAAATTTTTAAGTTATGTCGGTTATATAAGAAACGATTAAATTTGTCTTGCATTGATTAAAATTTTAAAAATGCATTGGGAAGGAAAAATTAGGTTTTATAATTCGAAAATATTCGAAACGTTTTCCAAAAAAATGTGTGTTATTATTTCAATAATCAGCGATTGCGTTAATGAAAATATTAAAAAAGTTTCGAGATGAGTTTACAATGATATGATAATAATGATCTCATGATTTGATAGTATGGTGTTCATAATTTCTTGATTTGTGTTCTATGTACACATAAATCACTTATAAAATGGTAAATCACCACGTAACACACACACACCCAAAATTCCTTGAATAAATCTATAACAAAATCTAAATTTTTAATGATATTGTATTCGCTTAAGATTATTTTAATTTCTTTGTTAATTAAACACGATTTTCATATAACAATCAATATTTTTGTCCATTACAATTAATGTAAATGAAAGTTACTTGGTTTTTTTTTAATTAAGCTATTATTTTACATTAAAAAATGTTTATAAACAAGTAAAACGTCCCCACTCTCGAATACTTTAATTCTGTAAAAATTAATTAGAATAAAAAAAATATAAAATGTCGATAACATAAATCATCATTTGGGAAATAAAAAAAAAATCTAAATTTAATGTGTATTTCGAAAAATTAAAATAAAATAATGGTAAATGTAACCATAATTTATTAATAAAAAACAATAAACTAAACAATAGCTTAGCTTCCCGTTGTAACGCCTTCCTTGTCTTCAACAATGAAATAAATCTATTTGTAGCGTGTAAATTAATATTAATTTTGTGTAATTAGTATTAAAATATAATATAAAATGTGATTAATTTTCACGCTTTTTTGTGATGGATGATGTTGCGATGGGGTGATATGTGGTGATGAAAATGATTTGATGTGATGATCAAGTGATGGTTGTAATGTGGTGATGATGAAATGCATTTGATGAATATTTTTTGGTAGTTGATGATGAGTAAATAAATTCGGAGGCAACGGATTGAGACCATTTATGGAATGAATTTTGTATAAATGAAATATATAAAAAAAAAAACAAGAGAAAAAAGTGTGAATGATGAATAGTAAATGGATATACCATAGATTGAGATTTATGTATAAAAAAATTAATTAATTTTTACAAAAGGCGGACGACTATGGTTTTGAATACAAAAAATGTTTTTTTAAGACTAAACACTAGTGATCTTAACAAACCTGTTGTTGTGCTGTTTGCTGGGATTGTCCACCATTACTGCCGTTAGTTCCATTATTGTTACCATTACCCGTAACGTTTGGCTTTGTTTCTAGATGTTGCCGTTGATGTAACATCAAATGATTTTTTTGGAAAAATGCTTTGCCACACTCACAAATATGGGTACGCATTGTACAACCCCCATTTGGGTGACGTTTATTATGTTGAAAGAGGCCATGTTTTGAGGCAAATCCTTTACCACAACTTACACAGAAATGAGACTTTGGTTTTTGATTTTGTGCTGAATTTACTGAAACAACTGTTTGTTGTTGTCCTTGTTGTTGCTGTTGTTGCTGCTGTTGCTGCTGCTGTTGTTGTTGCTGTTGTTGCTGTTGTTGTTGTTGTTGCTGCTGCTGTTGTTGTTGTTGCTGCTGTTGTTGTTGTTGCTGCTGCTGCTGTTGTTGTTGTTGTTGCTGCTGTTGTTGTTGTTGTTGATGATGGTGTTGTGAATTTTGTACAACAGTGTGCCCAACAACTTGTCCAGATGATATGATTTGTACTGGTACAGGCGAATGTGAAACTATTGTATTATTACCCGAAACAATTGTTCCACCGGTATGGTTAATATTTGACGCTGTTATAAAATGTTGTGGTAATGCAGCTGTTAATGCACATAAATCATTCATTAGACCCTTATCGCCCGAATGTAAACGTAAATGTAGCGCAAGTGCTTCACGACTTATAAATGCTTGTCCGCACTCCCTGATATATTGAAAATAAAAGTTTTTTTCTTATTGTACAATGATATACTTTACTAATAACTTCGTCTACAATTCAGCATACAAAAACAATTGAATTGAATTCAGAAACCAAAATATTATTTAAAGACAACGTATTGGTTATACGTATATTAAGCTCATTATGTGTTCAAAGAATTATATTTCACACACAAATTAGCACATAAAAATAAAATGCAAACATTGCATATGTAGCCTATATTGCATGAATTAATTTTTATATTGTCCTCTATATATGAAATAAATTGAGTAATAAAATGAATCTCAGATTGTGATTAACTAATAGATTTTTAATATTGCCTTATAATTTGACATGAAACACTGTTTATAAATGAAGCAGCATATACTGAACACGTGTCAAAAAGGCAGTGTTTTTGCAATGTTTTTCAATTATTATTGTCACATACCTGCATGCATACTGAGGTTTTGGTGATGTTTCTGGTGTACTTATTGTTGATACAATACCATTATTTGATTGACTAACAACCGTTACGGTTTGTCCATGTTGTAATTGTTGTTGTTGCAATTGTTGATGTTGTCCATGCGATTGTACTTGTTGAACCTATTTCATATATTAAACAATTTTAATCAGGATATTTTAATAAACTATTGGTTAAACAATTTAAAACTTACAACTTGAATCTGAGCTGTTTGTGGTGCGGATGATACAATGGCATTCGCTGTTACAATCGTTGTATTTGCAGAATTTGGATTAATGCCGCCATGTTGTACACGATTATGTTGGTTTAATTCAGCCTTCGAACGGAAACCTTCACCGCATGCCGTACATGGAAATGGATTGTCGCCCGTATGTACTCTAAAGAAATGTGTCATAAATAATATCATAGGTAATTTAAAAATTATTTTAACTTTCGTAAAAAAAATAACTCACAGTCTCATATGAGATACTAATGTACGTTTTTGTAAAAATTCCTTTGCGCATAATGTGCATGAATGTGGTACACGTCCATGTATACGGCCATGATTAACCAATTGAAATTTACGTGGAAATGTTGCCCCACAATCACCACAAACGAATGGATTAACACTCCCATGGAAACGTGAATGCATTACTAAATGATTTTCTTGTGCAAAACTTTCACCGCATTCTTCGCACACATACGGACGTTCGCCGGCATGAAATTTACTGTGCGTAACTAGGTGTCTTTTCAAAGGGAATGACCTACCACATTCTTGACAAACAAATGGACGATCACGACTATGTACCCGTGAATGCGTTAGCAAATGATGTTTTAATGTAAAACTTTTTTTACATTCACTACATTGATATGGGCGATCGGTTGAATGCAATAATAAATGGGTATTTAAACAATGTTTGTGGGCAAAACTTTTACCACAATGTACACAAATATGCGGTCTTTCACCAGTATGAACACGTGCATGCGTTGTTAAATGGTGTTTTAATAAAAATGACTTTCCACATTCATCACAGGAATATGGTCGTTCTTTTGGTGTTGCTGTTAATTCCATTTCCGAAGCCTCTAAAATCTCTTCTTTCATACTAGTTTCCAAAACAGGTTCTAATTTACAATGTGGTGAAGTGGTTTGCTCTGAGTCATCCGCTTCCTCCAATCCCTGGATAACTTTTTGTACTTGAACTGAAATCCCTTCTCGTATAAGGAAATCTATTATAAAGGTTTTTATTTGTTAGTATTGTATTATTTTTGACGTGTGTTAAAGACCTAACAAATCAATCAAAAGGAAATGCTATATATGTTAAAGAACTAAAATTTAAAACTTAATTTACCGGCATGATGTCCTTCAGCAGTTGTAATTGTCGTATGATTTGATTGTTGTTGTTGTTGATGTTGCTGTTGTTGTTGTTGTTGCTGCTGCTGCTGCTGTTGTTGTTGTTGTTGTTGTTGTTGTTGTTGCTGGATTTGTTGTTGTTGGGCCGCAGCCACAGCTCGTTTCATTAAAATTTCATTGCATTCTTCTTGTGTTAATTGCAACGTTCCAATTGGGCTTATAAACGATGTTTTTCCAGAAGTTGTCAAAACACTTGGCTTTGTATCCAGTATACCATTGGCTAAAGAATGATTAGATTGATCTGATTGATCTGCCAGTACAATTTTTGGGGTTTTATATTAGGAGAAAAAAATAAATCACAGGGAATTTTTTTTAGATTTAATGTTAAAACAAAAATTTGAAAGTTAATGGGAATTTATAGGTGTTTAATAGTGACGATTTTGGTGTGTATACACAAATAATAGAAACAGAAACAGAATTTTTCGCAGAAAAAGGAAAAATTCTGTTTTTTTCCGTTGTATAATAGGACACCGATGCTTTAATATCATAAAATAATAGAATACATACTCAGTATATCATGTTTTTTATGGCCTACTGCTGAGCCGCCGCCGGTTGTTATTACTCGAATATTACTGAAAGAAAATGTATAATAAAATCAAACACTTTTTTATAAATATGTAAAGGTGTAAAACAATAATTTTACCTGGGAGTTGTTGTTTGTGTAAAAGGTTCATTAACAACGAACATTCGTCGAACCACACCTTTATTTGTGTGAGTAATCGCCCCTTTTACATCTTTTTGTTGAACCGTTATAGCTCCCGAATCAGTTACGTGTAAATATGGTAGCTGTTTTATTTTTGGTTGTTATAATTTTCATTTCCATATATTATTCCAAAAATCGACATGAAAAATATAAATAAATTTATTTTTATTCATTTTTAAATTATAAATATAGACAATAGTTTTTTTGGGGAAAGTGAGCAAGGGCCTCGGGGAATACCGTCCATCAGTGCCTATGTTGCACATTGGAGATTTGGGGGGATCACAGACAAAATATCCAATAATACTTAAGATACCGTAGCATATTATTACAATTGAAGAATATTATATTAAAAAATCTTGTATATTTGGTTCAAGTTCTAGGTTCTGGCGGTATAAACTGAAATATTCGCCCATTTAAGTTTCAGGGAAAACACTCAAAATATTTTGTATTGTAAAGTAAATATATAAAGTATCCATAAAGTTGTTTGAAGCAAAAACCACGTGCAATTTAGACAAATTTTTGCGTTTTGTTTACAATTTTTTACATATATGAACTATTATGTGTTGTTGTCTTCATTGAGCTTATTTTATAATAACATATACAACTGGATTCGAAATTCAAAATTTTATGTTGTGCTAATTAAGCAGCAATGTTTTTGGCGCTAAATACTTTTTTTAATGGTTTTGCAAAACTGGTCAACAAAGCATTAATGATATAATATAATTTTGGTTATAATGCTTTCAAAATTACATAAAATTGATCAACTATTAGCGGCTACATAAACACTAAACATTATATTATATAAGAAGTTATACAACCTTGACCATGACCGATACCACATAATAATATTATCATGTACTCCAATCTGATTACTATAGAACTAATGTATAGGTGATATATATACAAATATGTCTATAGATGTGAACTTTTATTGTGCAAGAAATCATTCATAAAATTTTTAAATGACTCTATGGATTCTATAAAATAGTGTTGGTAACAAAATAATACATTTTCAATTCTTCCTCATCGTCATTGAATATGCGTAAATTTTTACTTATTAGTAAAAATATAGAGTTAATGTAAAAGAAAAAGAGAATTAGCTCTATTTATCTAAATATCATCATAACATTGTTTTTCTGTTCTTTTACAGCAAATAGTGTTTATATATATCTATATATATATATATATATGTTTATCCATATATATATATATGCAAAAGAAAAACACACATTTGTTTATTATATTATACATAATTCAAATCCATATATATATATATAGCATCGTATAGTACATATCTAACAAAAAGCATTTATAAAGATACATATAATTTATTATAAACTTGATACACCTAAAAATATTTTAAAAAATCACCCATCCACAATCCTATAAAATGCTGGTATGGAGAATATGCTATTTATTCAATGTCATTTGCATTGATTGACATTGAACTTTAAAATCCAAATTGTGGTATGCATTGAAATTGAGCAATTTTAAATTCACGCTCACGGTTTAGGATGGAATACTTGTAATAATAACAACAAACAGCATCAATATCGATAACATTTAACATCGCACAAACATACACGTATTAAAATTTTTTTTTCATAAGCTGTATTTTGAAGGCCCTTATCAACGTATGCGTTATAATATTGTATATAATAAAAAGGAGATTCTCCTCCTAGAAATTCAATAGAAATCCTATTCTCAATTATGTGCATACACTTAACAAGGGTACACATAATACATCCTTCAGGTATGTTTATTTTTTTTTATTTTATATTCATTACATTATATTTTGTATCCTACAAAAATATATACAAACCGAATATATTTTAGCACAATTTAAGGTACGAATACGACACAACATGCCAAAAATATATGTTATTACAATGAAAATCAATGGTAAAATCCATACTGTTATTGATATATGTCAAATTACAGGTACCATATATATATAGGTATTAGGTATTCATGAAATATGTAAATAAAATAAGTATAGAAAGAAAATTCTACAAATGCAACATATAATGAAAATTTATGTGTATGCATCCATCCCCTTTAACACAATAAAAAATATACACAACAATATTATGCATACATATTATAAGACTACATAAGTTATATTATTGGTTGTATACATACTTTAAAACAGCGCACAAACTTGCGAGATTCACTTCCAGAAACTTTTTCTTCCATACATAAATAGCATCGGTAATATCATTGCATATATATATATATATATACATAATTATATATGTATATAATTTTGACTTTACATTATATTATATATATATATATATAATGAATATGAATATGCATATATATATATATATATATATATATATATATATAATATACATATTCATTTTGTTGCATATTTATATACAAAATCTAAATTCAGAGTACCATTCGTATTTGGTAACACAATTTACACAATACAGTATAAATATATATATATAACACAATTCCATTCACTCATTTCATACACATGAAATCTGCTTAAGATACAATTTTGTATATACAAATAGTCGTATATATACTCGTAAATACATATATGATTATATGCATATCATACATATTTATTTCACGTCGTTATAGGAAACATTTTCGTTTGTATATAATTATATAAATATGTAACATATATATTATAATATAATATAGTGTATATACTCAGAAGGGGAACTATAACTGCATATATTAACCAGAAAAACATTCAGCTCAATTTCATATGAAGATATACAATTTGAATACATCATCATGTCCTAAGCAAATACAAAAATTTTATCTGCCTTCTCAAATCTCAATTTGTAAATAAATAAACATATAAATATTTTTAGATTATGTTGCATATAAACAAATGTACGTATATTTAACTCAATGCGTGTAACACATTATAGCAATATTTATTATTTAAACAATGCAATTGAATAACGGCGGTTGTTGATTGTTGTATAATCAAATATATTGAATATTATCCGATAATAATCAAAATGTATTTCATATTTAATTTTTTATTATTACCAACAATAAGTAAGTTTCACTGGCAATTTGTCGGAATTCATGCAAATTGAAAACATGCGTTATATAATGTATAATGTTATCAAAAAAATTATAACCAATGTCAAAGGATTCCCAGACACTTTTCAATTTATGGAATAACAAATGGAACCACAATTGATTCTTTATTTTAAGGTAATTTCTTTTTATAAAAATTTTTGTTGTTGAAAAGTGTGTAAGAGACTATGCCTATGATCGGTTCGTAAACGTGACTTTGTATACCACTCCGGCAAAGTTATTATAAGGAACTTCATCAAAAAAAACATGAATATTCAAATTCACTATGTTATTAAATATAATATTTGATTTTTAAAATGCATGTCATACTGTATATGTATACAAAAATAATGACAACAGGTGTTTATATGAATATATACTTATATGCATACGGTTTTTTTGAGATTGTACACACAATGGTGCATACAAATGAAAACCTAGAAAATATTACAGCAATTCGGGAAAACATTAAATATGCACACATGAACATTTATCAAGGTGGTATATCGTATATCATATACATATGGTAGAACCGTAGAACATTAAACATTGCCTATTGTTTTTTTTTATATTTATGCATACATGTATCTTATCATGAATATGTATATATTCGATAGCATATTATCCTATATATTATGTATTTATATACTACTTGTGTTGGTTTTGTTTCTATCCAAAATAAAAAGCACGTGGATCTGGTTGTTGTCCTACAATTGTTTATCTATATATTCCGCAAAAAAAAAAGGAGAATACTATGCATACGAATATATAAATATTATGATCAAACACATTCATTCATACATTTTTTTTTGTGGATTGTATATATATAATATATATAGATATATATAATATATCTATCTATGCCTAACTAAATATATTTTATGCTATTATTTACGAATCACTGAAAATGAATTAACATAATAATTAATAATAAAAATATATTTGCATTTGTGACTTTCGCTTTTACCACGATACTATATAATATATATAATATAAATTCAGAAATTATAAATATTCCTAGACGAGGAGTATTGTGGTCGGGACCTTGAACACCCTGTATATATAACCCTGTTGTGTGCGTATAAAAAAACATAATGAAATATTTAATATTGTATATGATTTCCAAATGTTCCCATTTTTCATAATTTGTTTGTTCGATTGAATGAAAGAATATCATCATTAAGGTGAATGAAAAATGGAAAAATGATAAAAAATTCAGCCAGACAAACACCACGTACTTGTAGTCACGGGGAATAGGGGCTAAACTTATCGCTTATATATAAATTGCTCATAGAATTTATAAAATAAAATAATGGGTCACCTTAGTATTTAAATTCATTCACAAAAATACCATTCGATCTCTTTGGGCGTGGAATGGAAACATCACAAGATCAGAATATAAAATAAAAACAATATCCTGATATAAATATATTTTTCACATTTCATCAAACCTCCAGCTCGAAAATTTCAAGTAAATTGGTTAAAAATAGAACGATATATCTCTTATCCCCCGGACGGGATGGGATCAGGAAACAGTTCTATCAGAAAAAAAAGCTTATGGGGAAAATTTCGGTCTAATCGGTAGAGTGGCTTCCGAGAAAAAGTGAAGACCATCGAGGGAAAAAACGGTAGCTTACATAACTTACATGCACTTTACTAAAAGTACATCTGTATTCTGTAATATAAAATCATCGGACATTTTTCAAACAAATGAATAAAATATTGATATTATATACTAACAATACCCAATAACCCAATGTACATAATCAAATTCAGCAAACGTACAAAATAAATTTATTTCTATCTTAATAATAATTTCAATATATAATATAAAAATTATATGCATATTCAAATAAAAAAAAAAACAAAAAAATCACAACACAACACGAAGTATAAAACTCGGTTAAAACCGAAATTGATGTGCATTGTGTTCGTAAATTGTATTCGTATTCGATAAATTTTATGTCATTTTGTATCTGTAGATGATTATGATGACGCGCATAATGATGATGATGACGATGATGCAATGCAAGAGTATTTTTAATGACGATCTTTTATTCATATATATGGTATTTCAATTTTTGTGTTGGGTCGAATATTTCTATTTTTATAACATAATTTATAAAGAGATAAAAGTAAAACCAATATATTAATATCCATCTCCTAAATAGGATATACATTTTGATTTTATTTTACTCAACTCAACATAAAAATTATAGATAATTTAAGATATATATTTATACTACAGCTACATTAAAAAAATCAAAACACATGGATCGGAAAATTTCCAAAAGATTGTATGACGTCATACTATAATTTTATTGTATTCAATTATTAGGTATTGTGTGTTTGCATGTGTGTGGATGCTTCTCCAGGAGTAATTTTATTTTTTTATTGAATTGAGAATTATAGGGAATTTATTTCAAAGTAGTGTGTGGCGTCCATTTTGTTGTGTGGTATGTAAAAATGATTAACAAAAAATTACAACAAAACTTGAATGTATAAAAATGATAAAACAAAAAAGTTAAACATCATAAATGTATACCTTGCACACACATTTCTTTATATATATATAAATATATATATGCACACACACACACACACACACCCCAATTTCAACCATCAACGTGGTATGGTATCGTAATAAAATAGTAAATTGTAATATACAGATATAATTTCAATGAATATTTTTTTGTTTTTTTTTTAATTTAAATAGTAAATATTGAAATAAAATAAAATCAAAACCACAAATCAAAAAATTGGTTTATGAATTATACGGTGGATTTTTATAAAATAACACATCAAAATAAAACCTATTTATTTCTACTCCTACATTCGCGGACGGTGGTGCATATTATTTTAATACAACAAAACAAATATAATATGAATGCATACAAATTAAGCAAATAGAAACAATAAGTTTATAAGCGATGCACTTTTTAGATATGTATGGTTTAGATACAACAGAGGAGTTAAAAATATATTATTTTTACTTAAAGCTATAAGTGTTACGTAAATAGATTGTTCTTAAATGAGATAATTGATAATTGTTTACCAATTTGGTTGCCGCAATTCGATATTATTTATATTTTGGTATGCTAAAAACATTTAGGATTTACAAGTAAATAATGACGATGATCATTATAATAATCATGAATGAGTTTACGCGCCACTATTTTATACCCAATCATAAATGCGGAGTTTTGTTCCTAAATGATGATACGCACACCATCATACGTTAGTTATGTTATTTTATTATTCTGTTGATATTTCTATGAAATTTATTTTAGTTCTAAAAATTTTCTTTTTTCATTATCTTCATTTCTAATTTCTATATAATAAACTGGTATTATCCTAATTTATATAAACACACACCGGTAAACTCTTAAAATTCACAAGTTCACTTTAATACAATATTTTTCATATAAATTGAAATTTCTAAAAGCACTTTATAATATAAAAAACTGAAATTCATCATATGATTGACTTTGGTTGGTATGCTATGTTGTTTGCATATGTATATGGGTAATTAACTATTGTTTATCACAAAAATATGATAATGATAACAAGATAAGAATAACATAGTAATATATATATATACTGTACGCCGAAACAGAAAAACATTTTTATTTTTCAAATAAAATAATCAACAGTTAAACCACTTACCGCTGTTTCACTAACAGTATAATTTATATTCGGTGATATTTCTACAACGGATTCCGCACGATTTGAATTATCTGCAAAGTTCCAGGTGTAACCAAATGTACCAGTTGGTGTGTTGCCTTGCGCAGCCATTGTTCACACAAAATAATTAGGCCCCCTGTTTTTTTATTCAATGTTAATTTTATCTAATTACATAAAAAACTTAGCGCACTTAAAAATTTTAACACTGCACGTTTTTGGTTATACTTTTTTTTATTGCTGCTTGCTGCGTATTTATTTACCATTAAAGTATTTGACTGTATTGGTGCCTAATAAAATGTTAATAGTAGTTGTGTGTACTAATGTATGCACAGTCTTTATTTTTCAAACCAATCCAATTTCCAATATTATTGAAGGATAAACGACGCGCCCGATTTATAATTACAATATTCGATTTAAATTATATACTTTTTATATATATATAAAATATAACCACAAAAAATTCGATCTATTTTTCTTTTCATAAATAATGTTCAGATAACAGCACAAAATTATTTTTCCATTCACAAAAAAAAAAATGACACGCGAAATCTTTTGTTTTTTTTATACCATGATTTAAATTTATATTCTTTTTCTACTAACCATCTTTAATGGAATTTTAAGAATATACTTTAAATAATTAAAACAAATATTAATTAAAAAAAAAATCACTTGATGTATTTTATTATTTTTTTTTTCTTATAAAAATGAAAAAATGCTCCGACGCCATTAAAAAAAACTTACACAACCGTATATTAATTTTCAATTAAAAAAATGGTTGCATGTAAGTTTTGTCGTCGTGTGCTGGTTGAATTTCAAACGTCGTTGTATTAAATCGTGTGGTGAATGTATGCGTGTGTGTTTTTAAATGTGTGATTTAATTTTAGTTGCATTGCGGCGGGTAATTTTTTTTTATTATTTTCAATAAATTATTTTTCCAATTTCCATTATCAATTATGTGGATAAGGATAAGTTTTAACTTATAACTTATTTTCCATTAGAATTTAGTAAAATGTTCAGTTTATTTAATATGTATTATCAGATGATAAATAATAAATAATATTTACGTTTTGGGGAAATTCTAAAATTGGTGATGATGATGACGATGATGTTGTTCCTTTTCAATTTTTCTGTTTAAGTGTTTATGCTCCAAATAAATTTTTGTCGATGTGTACAAATTGCAGAACAAAATGCTTAGGTAGTGAACGCTCCAACACTTGTAAAGAAACTGAAAAAATGAGTGACTATGAACTCCACACTCGTCTCCTGTTTGTGTTTTATATATTTTTGTTTTTTCCATTCAATGCCGCCAATTTCAACTTAAAATATATTACGTGTATATATTCGCTTATTTAGGTTGAATAGATGTGATGATGGTGATGATGATGACGACTATATCGCTTTCTGATTCTACACACAAGCATAGACCACTCAACACACGCATTCAATTCACTCACATAGCTAAAATAACGAAATGGTATGCAATGTTTGGTAATGCGTCAGCCAAAGCGCAGCTGTTAGAATATTCCATTAGTAGGTTACGAAATACGAATACGATATACAAGTGTGAGAGCAAAAGTACACGTTGGATGAAAATGGTGGTCTACCTTCTGTTGTGTTCTGTTTACTGTTTACTTATTTGTTATTTGTAGTTATTAATTATAGAATTATAGTTATATGAGATGTGTGGACTGTGGTGGTGCTTAGTACGATGAAGAACGAAAAATATTATATTTCTATATTTTACGTCATTGTACTTTTATTGAATAATTTTGTTATAAACATAAATATGTTTAATTAATTGAATGGAACGCAACTATATAGAAACAATTTGCAGTGATGTTCTGATGAAGGTCAATCAGAAACACTATCCGTTGCGGTATGTTCCGGAGCATATAAACCAAGACTTAAACTTGCTCAATAAATAGAAAAAAAAACGTAAACTTCATTTCATATGTAAATTATAGTCTATTATCTTTTTATCTATTATCTTTAAACATATATAGTGCTGAACAGAACCAGTTTTAGACTTATTTCAGGAATTATTTTAAACGAAATTTGTTTTTTTATATTAGTATATATTTAGTTTATACAAAACGCCTGATGCTATGCCGCACAAAAGAAATCATCCATATATGTTTGTTGAAATTTGTCATTTTTCCCCCTATTTTAATATTTTTCAAATAAATAAATTTTTACTACTTTTTTACCCTGTGCTTAGGATGATATCTGCGTTTTATAGGTTTATATTTGCCATTCGAAACAATTGAATTAGTTTTTATGGAAATAAAAGTATTGAAAATAAAAGTTTTTGAGAAGAAAAAGAAAAAAGTTGAGAATTTATGGAAATATATTTATTATTTTTATTAAATATTATTTTTAACCTATGGCAGTTTATTTTAAATTGTGTATTGCAACTGAAGGTTAAAACTTATTTGAACATTTGAGTATTGTGATTTAAAATTTATTTGAAAATTTAATAAATAAATTATAAGAATGTTGAAAATTTACATAAAACTATATATAGATATAGTATAATAATATTCTACCCCTATTAACAACTTCTATAATGGTAATATTTGATACCTAATAACCAGTGTATTGATACCTAATAACTAGTGTATATAAACAAAATGAAGAATGACTTGCAGAAGAACTATATAGAGGAAAAATTGTTCTTGATTTACAAATAAATACATTACGTTGGAATATGAAAGCAGTTTCGAAAACATCTGATCATGTGGATAGCGATATGACATAAAAAATGGACATAAACCATATATTATATATTTATATATACACATATTAATTAGAAAATGTGTTAAGAATGTAATAAATATTTATAGTATTTTTTTTATCTCTTAGAGAAAGAATAAATATCCTATAAATAATAAATTTTTTAGAAAAATCTTAAACAGCTCATTATATATGCACAACATATACTACAAATTGATATATAAATATATATATATATATATATATACATCAATTGAGTTAAAGAAAACATTAAATGTTTAATCGTTTAATAGAATATTAACAATATTATTTTTATTAACAATCATAAAAATAAATAAAGAAAAATATAGTATATGTAACAATAAAAATCCAAAATTAAACAAGGTAATATCGTAATCGTAATATGTATATACGCACCGTTCGCAGAAGAATGTTCTTCGTTGTGCAATTGCAATGTGAAATAACTAAAATATATGAAACCACATAAGACCCATCAAATATTGTTTTTTAATATTCTATAATAAATTCTTGTCATTAATTTTTTCCCTTTTAAAACAATACAATTTATATATAATTTATATACATAATACAAGCATTTTTACCTTTATATACCTTTTTGTTTAGAGAGATACATATGCCTTATGTGGTTTATGGTTCCATACTAATACACAAGAGATCTATGGTACCCCACTTTTGTATTCCTAACAAACCCGTCTGATTCACATCTCTATGGCACTTCGTTTAATATGTAGTGATGAAAGTTTATATTATGAAGTGAATTCAGCGATTGCTAGTACCCAGATTAGTGCCATTTTTTGTAGATTTTTGGGATGTAATCCTCGAACATTTTGGTCTTGGTATCTACTCTTCCGAATAAAAAGCTGCACACGTATCATTGCAATCCCCAAACGCGTTTTTCGTGTGTTTATTTATTTCTGGGCAGTGACCCATATATATACTTATGGCATATACTTGACTATGAACATTTTTTATATAGTACGAGCATTTTTTTAATACTATATGTTAAATGCTAATGGAGGTGATACCTCTAAGTAATGTGGGAGTTGATCTTTGTCTTTATTCTTTATTCCAAAACTAAAATTTAATAAAATGCTTTGTTTAATCACACTCGCTTTGCGTGGGACTTTTATAGAAATGGCGAAACGTCAGACAATCGTAATTAAGCTCCATTTACCATAAAACCTTTTGATCCTTTTCAATAATATATTTGAATTATATTAAAATTAGCAAATCAGCTAATATAGTAAATATTTCATTCCAACGCATTCACAAATGCACTAACAAATGGGTATTGCCTTATAAACATTTATGCATTTACGGATTTTGTTTCAGGGTGCTATATTTCATTATTTGAGCCAGGCGCATACATATGCTAAAACGGGCCTAAATTTGGGGTGATAAATCAAATAATTTTCTAAAAAGTTACTATCAACTACTTTATGTTTAATGATATGTAAAATACTTTTCATAAACATTAACATATAAATGAAAAAAAATTGCAATTTACAAAACTTTAAAAATACATATGGTGTAGCAAATTTACATCATACACGTATAATACGATATAAATAATTTTTAAATTCATTGATTCATTGATAAAATTAACATTGTTATATACAGATTGATTATTTATATATACAAGCTCATATATAAGAAGTTTATATGCATATTTTTTATTAAGATGATATTTAGTATATCTTTTGTATATGTATTTGCAACATATTATTGGTCTATAAATGGTATGGTGTGATCGTGACGTTATTCTTCGTTTTAACATATAGCCTAAGAGCAAATATCTTACCAAATATATATATAATCAATAAGAAATCATTATATCAGTAAGAAAAACCTGATTTTATATCACATTTAATTTGTTTTGTCTTGTGTGAAAAAAAATATTTGATATATTTTCTATGCATACATGTCGTACCGTACCATTGTGCTCGCAACACTTTTACTTCTTATCTCTATATATATATATATATATATATCGAAATACAATTCCACTTTTGTTACAGTTATTTATGGTAAATATATGAAAAAGTATCAAATTCAATCCTTTTATATACAAATAGAAGTTTTTCGGTTGATGGTAGGTTTAATCATCGTGCACACGCCGATATATTATAGCTTAATGTTAATAGCTCATTATAGAAAATATAAGGAAACCATATTCATCCTCTATCATCGATTGCTTACAGAAACACACCGAAAGTAACCGAAAGCTGCTGCTACACTATACTTTATTGCCAATGCATTTGAATTGAATTAAACTTGAAAAGCAAATATTTATTAATGAAAACTTTAGAAATCGAAATGGAGCAAAAAACGATTGCAAATAAGTGTATTTATCTGTACATATTTTAAAAATCAATCAATAAGCTTGAGACAATATATGTTGTGAATTCCTGATAAGCTCTTTGATTTGTTTTCTGTAAGATGATTCTTATATGTATAAATAATGTCATATATAACAGAATTTTTTTATTTCACATATACAAGAATCATGAAATCTAAGAAGTGTGAAATCTAAGAAAATATGGTTTGAGTATTATTATTAGTCCGCCGGTCACTGAAATTTTAAAATATTATATTTTCCAAAATAGGAAAACTAAAAATTGATAGTGAAATCCTTTGTGAATTATTCCATAAATTTCTTCAAATAATAACTAGAATGTTATAAGTTATCAAATAATAACTAGTAAGTTTTAGCACCGCAATAGAGTATAGAGTGAGTTTTTCCAATAGATTGATTATTTTCGTATTATTACTATTATAGGGGGAGTTGGAATAAAAAAACCGTAACTTAAATCTCTCTAAGATCTAAAAACCATAACTTAATTACATTACTGTACGAAAACAAATATGGGGTACCTTTTTAATGATAATTAAATTTGCGGGTACATTAAAAAAAGTTTAGATTTCTTTGACTTTTTATGATATATGTATTATGTACGCGACACAACTTATATTTCTTGCGATAAAAAAATTTGTTTTCAAACCACGG
Organism: Dilophus febrilis; assembly: GCA_958336335.1. Taxonomy (NCBI): domain Eukaryota; kingdom Metazoa; phylum Arthropoda; class Insecta; order Diptera; family Bibionidae; genus Dilophus; species Dilophus febrilis. The sequence goes on from OY284472.1 coordinate 40,966,476, forward strand.
GATTCTTCAAACAAAAAAAGTATTTCATGTTTAATGAACAAATACATTTTTGATACAAACTTAAACAATTAAAAAAGTTATGCAAAAAAAATCATTAAATAAATAAAAAAATAAAAAATATATGTATTAATACAATTTAATTTCAATTTAGGGAAGCAATTTGAAATAAAAAATTCCTAGTCATTATTGCTAATCGGTGACGTATATACAAGTTCGTCCCAGACTGCTGCAAATCGGCAAATTAATCGCTGCGGCACATGTGAACCCAGGATCAAAACTCGAAAAGACTAAATGAATATAATTTTCCTGAAAGCATGGATATTTTAAGCTGTATATATATTCAAAATCAATTCAATATATATTCAATAATTCTTGGTGCATGTTAATCATTGGTTAACTGAATAATTCATGATTATATATAGCAATAAAATATCCAGCGAAATTGCGGCTGTTAATTGCGCATATTCTATGGAAAAAGGAAAATTTCATTTTGTCTAATAACACTTGATATACTTATATACAATATAGAAATTGTTTCATTTACATATATTTATATACATGTACTTATGTATAAAATTGTATATATAATGTATTTTTCATATAGTATATTTGAAAGGGATATATATGATTTATTTTACAAAAAGATACATATAAATGTTAGTGTATTGTGTATATTGTATATGATACATATATAATTGAATTTCTGAAACAACCAATTGGGAAACTGTGTTTATTTCCTTTTCCATATACATATAAAGAGCTAAATTTTTATTTATTTTTCATTTTCCAATTGAAAACTAAAAGAAAACTTGCTCGTATACAAAAGGTTTATGTCTAATGTATATACAAATAATATATATAAATACATTATATATAGTTTTGTATGTAAAGTGGAAGAAATATATTTTAAATACTCTTAAAAGCATTCAATTTCCTATCCATCTTATTTCATTTACATATTGTTTATATCGTTATCGTAAGTGGTATAAAATTTGTATGCGTGTGATGTAATATTACCAGTATATATGTAAATCTACAAAAACTATACAAAATATCGGTTTTAGGAATAATATAATTATTAATGCACCTATATGTTAGGTCTTGTGTCCTAAACATTCTGTTGCTCGGTTTAATTTTTAATATTATTGCGCTCCAGTAAATTTATGTATACTAATACTAATCCCTTTTTACCCACTTTGAGATAGACTATAATATATAGTGATGTGTTTTATTTTATTTCATTTAATAAGGTATCTATCCCATAGAAGTTTCCTCATAAAAAATAAACTATAAAAAACAAGGAAGTTTTACTGTTTTACTTTAACCACAATAGTAAATTTATTTTATTTGTAAATATAACAATTAAATTATATTTCTTTATTCAATTAAGAAATCAATTAAAATCCATTTTTAAATTTTGACAAAATTTCTGATCCTGATTTTGTGTATTGCTTCCCTACGCAGTAGCATCATTGATACATTTTTGTATAAAGATTTGTAAACAAACTATATGATAATTTGCTCGCTGGAAATCGTGATTTAATAACGTTTGTTTGAATGTTTTAAACGTATATATTATATGATTATATATACATATAGTAAATAACTTGTTAATATATCCATTTTACCTGAATCATTATTATTATAGTACATACATATTACGATATTACGTTTACAACATTATACATGAAAAAAAGAACTAATTTTAAGCAATTTTATTTCTTATACTGGATATTTTCATCTTAAATCTAAATATATATATATGTATATATATTATATGATTACATATATAGTATGATAGTATATATATACTTATACACTCCGCTCCGATTCGATCCATTCTTGTACGTTTATACATATGTATATAAAAAATATATAATATGAAATATATAATATAATATAATATAATACATATGCATATAAGTATATTTATATTGTTGAATGAAACGATGAAACTAAAATGTTCATGATACTTGATTTCTATTTTATTTTCTCATTCATTTTGTGTTTTACGGTTTTCTGTACTAGTCGTCGTCGAGGTATTATCGCGGAGTTGTCGTCATTGATCGACTGACTCTATATATTGAATATATAATTATCGAAATTTATTTTCAGTTCAATTAAATCTTAAAATTATTTGTATCAAATGAATATTTGTGAATAATTTATAAAATTATTTTAAGTTTCTTAAGTGTGAAAAAAGTGAGTTTAATTTTATTGTACGGACTATAATTAATTAAAAACTATTATATAAACTGTTGTGCTTTTAGTTATACCTTAAACAATTTATTGTAATATTTTCATATTCAAAATAAAATATTTAATTGAAAAGGTAAATACATTTTTGCATGTGTGTATATACACATATTGAATAAGTGATAACATTTGATAGAAGTGTAAATTATTTTTTTTTTTAGTGTTAGTAAAGTATTTACATCCATATTTCATTTAGGAATTAATTATAAATTATATTAATTATTATGTATTTATTATTATTATATAATATATTCATTTTTTTTTTGATTTGTACTATATGATTTTACTTGCATTTAATAATATATCTACTATATGGTTAAAATGTGAATTTACATATATTCCCGTATGCATCATGTAAACAAAATCAATTGTTAAATACGATAGAAAAACGTTAGATTATGCATCTATTCACAGATATATATCAGATATATATCAGATATATACAGATATATACAGATATATACGAATAGAATATATCGGATCTTTTTTACTTAACTCTCATTCTAAAGTTCTAGCGCTTGCTTCTTCTTATTCTAAATGTAATTATTACAGTCGCATTATTTTTTAATTATAATTTAATTTTAAAATGTTAAGAATATTTTTAAACTCATTTTATAAATACTCCTTTAAAATTAACATATTAAGCTTTAGTGTTTTAATTTTTTTTATATTATTGCGATTATATTTTTAAGTTAATTAACAATTTGTTTTTAACATATATGTTTCCCATGATCAAAATAAAGAAATTATTTTTTGTTACTTAAAATCTAAAATGTACTAAAACCGGTATATTGATATCACCTGTGAATTTTGATCATTAACAACATAACATCATCATCATATAAACACAACTACGATCTATTAAATATATATTTTGTTGTTTAATTTTGAAAAAGATCCATATATATATATAATCGGTTTTTTATGACGAAATTTTATCTTAATTCATTTTAAAAAAATCACTTGTAATTTGATTTTTGTGTAAATAAAAATCATACGATAAATTTTTTTAAAAAAAGCATTAGTAATTTTCTCTATATACTGCTACAAGGTTGATAATGACGTGTCATTCATTACGCTGAATTTCAATTCGCAAAACAAAAAAATATGAATAATATATGGGTTAAATAATGATGATATTTTATAAAATTTTTCATAAAATTGAAATAGAATATATGATATTTTATAGAGTAAAAATATACCTCAAGTAACAATAATATCCGATTATAACAATGTTGGAAAATAATTGTGATTAATATATAAGAGAATATCCGATCCGATATACATTGAATAAAAAATACGTAAACTCCCTCTTAATTTTCAATTTAAATTTTTCAAAACATGTTATTTAAAATTCGATTATATATTATATGATTGTTTATAGAAATATGGTAGCCCCAGTATAGCATATAGGTATTTGTTTACTAACGTCATACCGAAAAATATATCCATTGATCAATTGATGTATTATAACGTGATATTACATATTTAATTTGATGAGCTTTTGTTTTATTTTTAGTTTTTTTTTTTTGGTTATATGTTTAATTTGTATTACAAATATTAGAAGAAGAAAAAAAAATCACGTGATGAAATGAAAATTCATCTAATACAGAAATCTAAACCGATGTTCTATTTTGTATTTACTTAGAGTATGTCATATACAATAAGATAAAAATAATAATATATTTGTTTTCTTATAGGAACCAACTTATTTTCGAATTACAATGTATATTTACGTTTAAAACACTTCATCATATTCATCAACTATACACATTTAAGAAACAAAAAAATAATATAATATTGTGTCTTCAAAACCACGGTTATACAAATATTTGAATTTTTTTTATTGGAAGTTTGCCAAATTAATTAAAATTACTACCACATATACCTATATATTTAATATATATTTTAAAATTTGGTATATATAGTAAATTTATAGTGATTTAGTTTTGGTTTGATGAGAAAATCTTATTTGATAAAAAGTGTGTATCACCAATTACTTTGATTCAAAATGAAAATGGAATTACAAAGCATAGTGTCAATCATTTTTTTATCAATAACTAATTTATGCTTATGTGTACAGGATTTAGCAGAAAAAACGTTTAATAGTATTAGTGATACATATGCAATAAAAGGAAATAATAATAATTCCAGTCATATACATCGAAATCATATTTCGTCGCCGGTCATTGTCCAACAACATCAACATCATGCAAATCAACATCAGCAATATTCACAATGGGGATACGGTAATTTTATATTGATTGATTATTTAGCTGATGGTGAAATGGAACGTCGTCTAAGTTATAATGGTATTACAGCCAAAGAAACAACAATCGGAAATAGCACAAGGTATTTTTACATCATCACATACTATAATAAAACATATTGTATGTATACTCATTTGAATTTCTGTTGTTAACATGTAATTTCTTATCCCTAAATAAATGCGACCGTTTTTAATACAGATATATGTACTTACATTTTTTCTGCTCGATAAATCATCATAAGATATTTTTTGTGAAAAAGAAACTTAAACAACATATATTTTCGGTCTATATATGCGCTATGTATATATATGTATATAAATATATAAAATATATATATAAAAATTTAAACATATTTAATATTATAGTATTCAAATCAACAAAACAAAATAGGCATTAATGAATCACAATAAACGCAACATCATATGATCAATGCAACATATTTTCGTACTACTACATCTGATATGTGAAATACATATAGTTTTATACTTTTATAGCATATATTATTGGTTGCCAAAAATCTAAAAATAGAATGTAATATACAAAAGCAAATATATAGACATTTAAACATATATAGAAATCTATTTATTTTAATTTTGTTCATTTAATTTATATTATTTTTATCTTGTATACACTTTAATTTTACTAGTACTTTTTGTCCTTTATAAAAAGACACATTCATAATCGAAAACATTTTTTTGATCTTTAACTACATATAAAATTTTCGAAAAATTCTATTTTTGCAATAGGAAATCATCACAAGTTCCATTACATCAATTTTTTTAATTGTTTATATTTCTGCGGCCGTTAACGTCATATGAGATTATTGTTTGTCTTCCGTTTGTGTGTAAAGCATATCCAACCAATATACAGATTCGAATTCACGCCCTCAGAAATGTATCACAGTTTTTCAGTCATACGCGGTATTATACCACTGCACCACACTGTGTATATCATTTACATTTTCCAATATTAATAATATGAATAATAATGATCATTATAATTATATATTGCTTAATTGTTATTATGTGGTATAATAAATTATAGTACATGCGAATGAGTTGCAAACGTTAACATTTCAATTATAAAAGCTAAATTGAATGTATGCACCAATAAATTGAATGTATGCACCAATAAAATGAGATTCACTGAATTTGCATTCTTTTTGGTTGCAAATTGTATTTGATTAGGAGCAACAAAGTGATACGCTACAAGTTATAACATATATAGTTTTATAGTTATATACCTGATCGACTAAAAGCATTTAAAAACGCCCAATCTTTAGTTGAGGGACATAATTAATCTAGATTTTTAATATAACTATCGTTAAATTTGATTATTTCATATTTGACAAAATTGTAATGATCAAATTGAACGATCAATCGTCATTTACCGATGTCTATAGATAAGTGCCGCTTAATATAAGATTATGAAGAGACAAAATACATACTATAACATCACGCATACGTTTTATTTAAATATATAGAAATATTTTTAATTACCCCATTTAAAATGTCTAAAACATTAAACAAAGTCAATGGGATATAATAACAATACATCTCTATATGCAGATTATACATTTATCATTTGTCAGTATAAGTTTTAACCAAAGGAAATGAGTAATATTTTGGGGTGGTAGTACCTATATATATATATATATAAGGATCTATATACGTATAATAAAAAGTATTATTTCTACCTAAAATATATAGATAATAATAATACGGTAAATATGGTGTAAAATTGAAATTTTCTAATTTTTCTTAAAATGTTTGAAGTTTGATTTACATATATTAATTAGACATTAGATGAGTTATCAATTTTTAAAAAAAAACTTCATAACCATTTTTGTGCATATGCATATCCATGAGGAAAATTATAAAGAAGTAAACGTTCGAGCCTAGAAAAGGCATCTGTCTAATATAAGTTTGTATTCTCTGTTTTTTATATTTTGTATCACATGTTTTGTTAAACCGCAGTAGGGCTTGTACCCGTTGCTAAGAAATAAATAAATAAATAATGGATAAAAAAAGGCAATTTTAATTTAATACAGATGCCTGTTCCTAACCTCGAACGTTTACTGTGAACAAAAGGATTTACATAGTACATTTCGCACATATTCCTTAAAATCCATTATGTTACATATCGATGTATAAATTTATATAGTATATCGTATACAGTATAATCATTTTGTGAATATATTCAGAACATTGATATATTATACATATACTTAGGGTCCCTCTATAACAATTTACACATAAGTACACATTTAATAAATATGAACGAATATATATAAAATAATATATATATATATATATAATAATCATTCAACAAATAACATTATAAATTAATTTTAGTTTTCATATAGGATTCTAAAATATTCATTTGTAAATATGAAAGTCCGTAGAAATTAGAGTAAATAGATAATGGCAATTAAATGCATTTTAGGTTATATACCTAATATTTATACATATTTATAATAAGACAATCGTAAATTTTGAATTTTAAATGCTACGCAACTGGTAATTATTGTAGGTTAAGTGTGAATATATAGTACGACAGGAATAGGATATAAATAATAAGACATAATTAACAAAAATCATTATTTATAATAATAATAATAATAATTATTAATTATTATTAATTGGAAAAATGATAAAGGCATATTGACCGCTCATAAAATTCGACCAACATAACGATTCCAAATGGCCCACAATGAACACAAACTGAAAGTTTTGGTGTGCAGGATGCGACTGCGGGTATATTGAATTTGATTAATAACCATACAGAAAAAAAAACTGAATGTAAAAGTGATTAACAGAATTAAAAGAAAATATTTTGTTGTCCAATTTTATAACACATACTATATAATATTGAATTTTTTAATGTTTATTTTATTGTTTCATTACTCGATGTCGATATATATAATGTGATATAATATATAATTAAGATGACTATTTTATTTCGTGTTTTATATATGTATTTGTATATATATAAATGCATTTGCTATATAAAAAACTATTTCGGCGGAATCCAGCATTTTGTGTTTTTATTTTATAACATAACCTACGTACCTATATATCATACATATATATATATATTTTAATTTGAACAAAAAAAATAGAAAATTTATAAAAACAAACAAACTCTACGAGTATACAGTATGTATATTATAATTTATACGAGTTTTTTAATATCTTTTATTATCTTATGTTAGATTTGTGATTGATCGATACACAATTTTAATTTTATGTTTATTTTATAATATACTATATGTTCATATATGTGCGTGAATGCATAGATTTATATGGATGAGTCTTTTCCTTTTTTTGTATATTAAGAATATATAATTCTCTACGTTTTGATTATTATTCTATGATTAGTACAAAATTTGGTCATCAATTCACCTATACATTATATTAGATCCAAAGTAAAACAAATTCCATAGAAATAGTCCAAAAAAGTATTAGAAGAAGCAGTAGAAGTATTTCATTATTTAATTATTTAATTGAATTTTTATTGTATATTTGGATAAAATTGAATTTCTTAAATTGGATTTCTCAGTAGGGCTGAAATACAAATAACACAAAATGACTGATATATATGTATATTAATAATGATGATATGTTTGAATTAACCATAAATTTATATATATGTATATAGATAGTAAAAGTTAAAAAAGACGTATGACGAATATTTTGGGTTTCCGCATTTCAAAATATCAATTATGTATACTAAAATGAATTAGAAAACATAAATATTAGTTCAAAATATAGTCCATAAATTATCGATACATATATATAATAAAAAAACATACTTGAGCTAAATTTTTATACGACCAGATAAATTTGTTATCTTATAAAAAATATGTTACAATATTTATTAATTTTGGCAATTAACAATTAGCCATTTATTTTTTTCATCGATGTATATATGAACACATATATTCTGATTCACGGAGAATTTTTTATTTTAATATATGTATATTTTAGACAGACCATTATAATATCATCTGTTTTCAGTGCAATTGATATGGAATTATACAATACATATATCGATCACGGTACCAAACACTGTTAATTATTAGTAATCTTACTTTTTCTAAAATGTATATTAGTCAAAAAAGTATCATCATAATTATTTGATTAAAAAAAAGGTATTCTTGCAAAAAAAGTTAGTTTTGGAAAGCTATTTTTACAATATTTTCTTAACAATGTTATAATTTATAATAGGGATTGGCAATGAAGTCCACACAGTTTCCATACCCATCAGAGCAGATGTGCGCGGTATATATATATATATTGATTAACATGTTTTCATTTCTTAAAAAGACCAACATTTCTATATATAATTCTACATAATAATATATATATCTAACCATCTTTTGATATCTTATAAATAAAACAAGTATAATTTGATTATTATTGTTAAATTCTATTTTTTTATTGTTTATCGATTTCAAAAATATAAAGGTATCAAAGTTCTATATATTACATTTATTTATCTATTATAATCTATGCATACATTTTCATTTCATGTAAAATTAACATGTTCGTTATTGAGTTTAAGATGAAAAAAACGCTAAAACTATGTGTAACAATAATAATAATAACAAATAAAATTTAAACATTATCGCATACACTATATTTATGTATACATATAAAGCGTATAGCAAAATAATGGTGCTATATTTTAACATATAATATTATTATGGTATATATTAATAGGTTTATAAATATTATGTTTATATATCGTTTTAGGTAGGTAATTTGCATATGTAAATTATATTGTTGCTATTATAGATTTTGACAGGGGATCTGTGTTGTAAATGATAAAAATGCCAACCTAAAATTCTAACGAAATTTTGGGGTCGTGGGTTCGAATCCCACTGAAGCATTCAACAAGTTTCGTTGTTTTGGTTATTTTTCTTGGAATCTGAATTTTAACACTGAGTTGCAAATTTTCCCTATTTTCCGGTAGAGCTGAAACTGAGGAGTTTATATCAATAAATGTATATATGGCTCGAGCTATAAGCATAATATATGCAATTATTATGTGTGAAGTGAACATGTAAACACCAATATGAGGATACAGAATTTATGATTTTTTTATTCATAGTTAAGTGCTTATATGAAATATTTCTTAAATAATTGTAAAACTAACATTCACATTTTTTTAAAATTATTATTGTAAATTAAATGAATAATTTCTTTTTTTATTTTGGTTAAAATTAATTATGTATTAAAAGAAAATATAAATACATATTACACATTCACTAATTAATTTTCAAATGAAAAAATTAATTTCTCAATTCAATTATGTAAGATTTTTATAGTATAATTATTTAATCATAATTAATACAGTGATTCTTAACTCATATACCGCAATATTTCGGTATGTTAAGTCAAATTATTTAAATATATAATTGTACCACAATCATAAAACAGCAATGCTTATCAATGGTATATGCATAAATATTTATTTTATAAAAATCGAGAATTGGGTTTATTTTTATATATCTATTATATATACATATTACGATATACATATATAATATATTTTATATGTTTGTAAATAAATATTTTAATGAATTTGAATGTATATCTATATACTATGCACAGCTTGATATAATTTAGTTTAATATACACATTATATTATTATCTATATATTGTAAATGTACACACATTTCTTGTTATAGAAAAACAATATTTATATTTAAATTAAATATAACAAATATTCACAACATTATTATAACTTCATCTATCTATCAATTTCACCAAATAGATAAATTATATCTATAATTAAAATCTGATTATTCTTTTCTATTGTTTTGGTGCGATAAATACTAAAATTTTTTATTAGCGTTTTTATCAACTACAATTATCCAATTATACTCCGTTTGTGTTTGTTGCAGCGATACTCTTCTATATTTATAATTACTTTAAATATATGTATCAATATATATATTATTTTCCAGTTTATTATATTTTTTTATGCAGAATAAGTGAAATTTGATAATAAAATATAAATACACACAGTTACACTTATATGCTTATATGCATTACCTAATGAATGAAATATAACCATTTAAATATCATATTTTCTTTTTAATTATGTGGAAATTGATTATTTATTGTTGTTTTGGGGAGATAAATTTATGCAAATTTGCCTGTTATATTTTGAATGGTTTATACTTATACTAATGGTAATATACTATACTATAGTATAGTATGTAACTGTATATGAACACGGTGTAATGCTTAGCCAAAGTAAAGAGAACGCGCTGAACATTTTTGGTGTCGTACTACAGCTGTAGTTATTATTAGTTTTTTATGCTATTTGTAAGATTTGTAAAAGCTCGATAGGTCACAGTTTTATTTAATAAAACCTGGCGTTCCATATAAAGTATATATATACATACTCGTATATTGATTGAAATTTGTAATGAATCAAACTTAATAGTTTGCGTTATATGATTTGAAGGCAAATAATAATATTGAGAATTATAACTAATTAAAATAAAAAGCAAATTTACATTCTATATGCCACAAATAGATACAAAAACCCAAAAAATGAAATGAAAAAAAATCCTCAACATCTAAGTTTCCTACATTACGAATTTCAACAGATATATTCTAGAAAATAGAAAAAAGTGAAATCCAAGTTCCCGTTTAGCGTGTATGGATTCCATGGGTTGGTTAATTATGCAAAATCATCAATCAAAATAAGAAATATATGTATAAGAGAAATAACTGCAATATACTAATTAAATTATATTAAAATCCAATCAATAATTTTATCAGGCAACAAAAATATTATACTATACTTATTGTTATGTATATACCATATCATCAGTATAATAATATAATAAAAATAACACACCACGTACGTGTATTTATAACATCTCAGATCCTATCAACTTATTAGCATAGGTTTGATATGCCAAATCCAATTCATACGCAAACACCGTGTACACGTGGTGGTATTTAAAGGTCTGGTCTCGATTGCATAAAAATCTTGTTAAAATATTATTTATTAAAATTTTGATGAAGGTGAGTAGACATTATTATAATTCAAACAATTAGGTCCTAAATAGTTAAAAAGGTGATGGTGACGTGGCTATTTTGATGTTGAAATTTTTCCGCTACCAAAAATTATCAAAATTGGTGAAAACAATGTATAATGTTTTAAAATTCGTAAATTTTAACAAGATTTTTATACTATTGGGGCACGGCCAAAGTGAGAAAAAAGACTAACCGTGATAAAAAATTATATTATAATAATATATATGTATATCGCTACTATCTATAGAAGAAGTGTATTTATATATTAATATATAGGCTTATTATACATTTTATTTTATATATATATATCACGTGTTTAACTTTTTACATATACTCATATAATAAAAGGTCTGATGTATAAATAAAGTATAACATTTTATATATTTATTATCATTTAGACAGTTTATTCATATATTGTTGTGTATGTATAAAAATATGATGTGAATTTTAAAATACATGTGAAAAAAGAATTCAATACGCAGTCAACAGGTATTTCCACTGAATACTTTTTATTTAATTGCGGTGTCGTCATAATATCGTACGATGTTTTACTATATATACTTTGTTTTGATGAAGCTTATTAATTTGTAAATGATATATTTAAAATGTTGAATATTTTATCTTTTTTTTATTTATATATATACATTCGTAGTTCATAAATATACGAATTAAACCACATATATACATTTGATACATTATAAGCGATATATAGCTAGGTAACAACCATTTTCAAAATTTAATGAACTGAAATTTCTCTTCACAGATAAATACAAACCAATAATATGTATATTAAATTACCAAACCTTGTATTTATTTCTTTTATTGCTAAAAAATACTCATATCAATTTTGATTCGTTTGTGTATAAAAAATACACTACTGTTTAATGTTTTCCGGATTTAATCGCCGTTTTTTAATAAAAAAAATGTATCGAAATAATTAAATTGTGTTTTATGTTTTTTTTTTTATCTTTATAATAGTCATAGTAAGACACAAAAAATAATTGAAGAACAGTAAAACGTTTAATTATAGTAAAGAGCTCTTATTGTTACTCTGTCAGATCAATTTTAATATATACAAATATAAATGTATAGTATAGGATAGAATTCAATTGCCTGTAAAATATACACTCAGATGGTTAAACCAAAAATGTATTATCTTAGAAGTTATATATGGCTCATTAACTGAATCTTTGTGCGTAAACGTGAAAACTACTTTTTTGATAAATAATTTCAAAGTTTCGGGATTCAATTAACAAAATTTTTTATTGAGTTTTGTGAAATGTAAAAATAAACGAATTATCCATATAATTTTGAATTACTCATCAATCATTACATTTTTTTTTACCTTTACACAATATATTTTTATATCCGCTTTAACATTAATTGGATTCGAAATGGTTTAACGACTCTTAATAAGCTCATATGAATTTATATATTACGATTTATCTTTTGCCTAATATATATAAATTATTCAATCAATTGCTATAACTATCAATATATTATTCAAATGTATTTTATTTTATTATGAAATTAAACTATGTATATATTTAGAATTTATTTAATATACGGTTTTATTTTAATTTTTTATAAATTACAATGAAATATAAAATTAAATATGCAATAATGTAGGTTGTATTGAATATAAATGCTCATATAGTGCGAGAACTCATATTTTTAAATTATACATGATATTATAACAAGTATTTTGTTATACAGGCACAAAGTAATAGAGTAATACAATAAAAAACCCCGATATATTGTTAATATATTAAGCCTAATCTATTCTTAAAGTAATAGAATGTCATTCCAATAGAATGTCTGAGCAACTATGAATATTAAGATCACAAAAATTGTATATATATACAAATGTATGCATATGTTACTGGAACAAGTTATATATTCGTATAATTGTACATCATAAAATCAATTGTTATACAATAATTCACCTACTCGAAAGCTATTGATGAAAATCAGTTTAACAGAAATACTATTTTTTTATATTATACTAAACTAAATCGTACATATATAATATTAATAATGTTTTTATAGAAATTGATATTATTTTCTGTTTGAATAAATCATCTATACATTTTTTTTTCTTCCTGCAATTATCAATTATATATGGAGAAAGTCTTTTATCTTTTCTAATATTATTTGGTATATATATATAAAACCATATTTTATATAAGATTATAATTTGAGTACAGCTTACCGCATATTAAATATGTATATAGTGGTATATATAGTATATATAAGTATATATTCTGTAAATTGGATATTGAAAATAATAAAAATAGATAATATTTATAATCCTATAACTAAATCTGTTCGGTCTAAATTTCAATTTTTATCTCAGAAATTATATTATGGTTTATTTTTCACAAATTTCACTTCAAATATTTCCATAAAATATTTAAATAACAAATATTTTGGTCAAATATGGCCATAACTGACTCACTGAACACAACTTGAACGATTTAGTTCATCATTGAAATTGAATTCATTTTACAGATTGTTTTTGATAAACAGTTAAGAGTTACTTAATTTATCTGAAGGACTAACATAACTGTTTTTCGTCCCAAAACTCATTAGCAATTTTTAAGAATAAAAATAAGAAAACCTTTGTTTATTTATTTATTTCTTTTTTTTAATCGATATTGTATATTTTTTTTATTTTCCATATATAGTAAATCATTAAATTTATGGCAATTATCAAATGGTAAAGGATTTATTCAAATGATCTATTCAATGGAGGATGAATTAATTGATTGTGAATATGTAAGACAAAAAAGTTTAGTACATAACTTTTTACGAAAATTTTATATTGAAGTAAATGCAGCACGTAAAAGGAATTTTACAACACCACTATTTATACAAAATGATAATAATCCGGCAACGATGAAATCATACGTTACCGATCGTGAATTTGATCGTTTTATTGAAAGCAACTATCTAGGTGATGATGTTACAGAAATTATTGAAAATGAATCCAGTGAATATGATAATAATGGTGATGATGCATTTGCTTGGCGTAATTTACAATATACAGATATACGTAATGCACGGGAAGATATACCCGATGATTTAAAACCATTATTAAATTATAAATTATTAAAGCAACAATGTGATGCTAAACAAAAACAAACGCAATTAATTTTAAAGGATTTGAATAGTGAACATCAACATGAACGAATAAATGCAACCGAACACTTTGAAAGGTATGTCATAAATATTAAGTAAAATGTATATGTACAATATACGATATATATGAATTGTTTTATATTTTATTGTTCATGTGCATAATCAACATATGATATGATAATGTTTTTTTTATAGTATATACTAACATTAAATGCAATAAATGATTTTAATATATATATTATTACTATATTAAAGAATAAGTTGCATTTTTTTAATATAGCAATATTTATTTGTTTGAATGCATCATATTAGAATGTTTTACATTAATTATATCGCATCACAATAATTAAATCAGTGGCGTTGTACAATTTTTCGCGATCATTAAATTCAATAGTATTAAATATTCTGAAAGGTACGTGCTTAAAAAAAAATAAATATAATTATACGACAAAAAAATATATTACATAACATTTTTTTGGAATTACCTTCATAGTTCTCTTCCAATTGTCTTTTTCTTTGCACGATTCAAAATGTTTGACTCAAGTAAATTCTGATTTTTTGTATGTATCGAAGAAAATTTGGAATTCGGTCTATTTTTTAAAAAGATATTATAGTGGAAAGTGTGAAATATAACACATTATATTGTATATAGACATTATATTGTATATTTTTTACTGACCTAAAATAATTACATCTTTTTTTTTTGTTTTGTAATTAATACACCTTCTTGTTGACACGTGAAATTTTAATGTAATAAAAAACATATATTAACTATATGGAGAAAATTCAAGTATCACGAACATAAAAAAAACATTATCATTTCAAAAAAAAATAAGATTTTTAGATATATAAATGAACATAAAACATTTTTATATGTATATATATAAATGCGCCTATATATAATAATAATAATAATCACCGTATGTACACAAATCTGCATTTAATAACAAATTTATATAATATATAAGCACCCTCTTAAACAGCAAACATTTATTTATAAAATAATTACACAAAAAGCACACTATTTTCCATATAGATACAAATATATACATATATATATAAATATATTTATATATATGCACAGCAGCACACACATATTCTCCTTTTTAAATCCTTTATTTTCCTATAAATGCAAGTATATACTCTATATATCAAACCTATGTATAAATATCTATATAAACTAAATAATAAAAATAAGCTTGTTATAAAAGTACAATAAATAAAATATCCCTTATATTTTTTTTTATAATAAAAATAACAAACAGATAACGTATCTCATATAACAAATAAATATATTAATGGATCGCACAAATGACTATATATATATATAGTATAAAAACATTTTTCATATATCATCATTTTTTTTTTCATTTAAACATAATGCACAATGCATTTTTAATGGTTATTTGAATATAATTTTTGTTATTGAGTTCTCGCAATCACTCGTCTGAAAACGTATGTGCAAGTATGTTTTATTTTTCGTTTGTTTTACGTTTCACTTATTATTAGTTAGAATATTAAAAAAGATACACCAAAGCATTATTATTATCATTGTGTCATCAATAATAATTCAACTACATCAGCAACACCATTACCATATTACTTCTCCATTTTATATCATTACCCGCACGAATATATGTATATTTTCCTGATTAAATCAAACACTTAAATTTAAATAAGAATTTAGTAGATGCAAAATATTTCATAAATTAAAATATAATATTGTTAAATATTAAATATTATAATTCGTATGTATGTAAAATTTGTACGAAAATTTAAGTATATGATAGTCTAATATAATTTCTTCTTTTAGTGCTCAAAAAAAAGTTAAAAGGTAAATTATTTCAAATATTGATACTCTTTTTCTTTCATGTCATTTATATTTCATTCCACTTTACATTACACATATCCCAAACATCTTTTTTTTTTAGTTTTAATTCTATTTCATCTATAATTTTTATTAAATCTATTTTCACGTTGTATGTTATATTCTGGTGTGTATTTTTCTTTTATTATTTAATTTGCATTTTTATTATATTTTATGAGTTTATGTTTTTTTGTTTAATGATTTTTAATAAGAATAGTTTACTTTTTATTTGGTTAACAATAAATACATTTATATAATCTACGTTTAGGTATGCATACATATAAGATATTTCGATATTTCGTTAATAAATTCTTTAAAATGGGCATTTTTATGATTGATTTTCGGAGGGTAAATACCTAAACTGAACGGCCTTCTGCTAATCCTTCTCCCCCTAACCGAAAACGTCAAGCTTCATAAGTATGCTCAGTATACACGCTTTGGACCTGTCGCGTGCCTTAAATTGATAGAACTGATTGCCTTATAATTTATATTAATCCATCTTTAAATAATGCGATGATTTTCATATTTCCAAAATTATATTTAATACGTCCATATTCTACATCCATATATAACCCGTATCTATATTATCTTTTTTCCAACCAACAAATCCGCCTATACTGCATCTTATGGACAATTGTTTGAAAATTGAAACCATATCAGTTATTTTTTCTTTCTGCTTTTCAGTTTACGTTTTTTTTTTTGATATATTATAATATAGATTCACCGCAATTACTTAAATGTATTCAATGAATCATATATAGTTTCATCACCTAATTAATAAGTGATTTCGCTTTACCGGGCTCACGGAAATAAAATGCCGAGGTATGCCGGGTGTGAACATTGGTGTTAACGCCCGGAAAACCTCAGAATTTGCCTTAGAAAATAACAAAAAAGCAGAAATATTAGATATAATGCCTATATATACAATAATATATCAACAAATCCTAATGAATTATTAAAGAGTTGTTGTTGGTAAAAATAAATCTTCAACAGTTTCAGGTTTTAGATTTTTTCCCAAAATCAAAATTCGTATTGTTACATATTTTAATGTTGTCGTCATCGTCATATTTTAAAAATAATTACTTATAAAATTATATACGGACAATAGATACATTTAGTTCATATTTAAATATTGTTCCTGAGAATATATCAACTATTTGTAAACTTGTTTGTTTATCCGTAAACACACTTCATAAACAAAAAAACAATATTTTCTGTTTTGTCGGGTTGTCGGCCACTTTTCGGGACTTCAACGGAAATACTTAATGTCCGAAAACACTTGGATGGCGTGAAACAATAAACATATATATATATTTAAAATTTAAAGATCTAATTGTATGTATAATGAACAACAATTATTGAATGTATAATTTTAAAAATTGCAATTCTTTTCTTTTTTTTTTTAATTTTTTATTATTTTATTATTTTTTGTTTTTATTATTATATAAATTATTATTTGTGTTATCAATTAGGAAAAAACGTTCGTTATCCGATTGGCTAATGGTACCAAATACAAAATGGTGTGGTAAAGGTCATAATGCTGCGGAATATATACATCTTGGAGGTCTTTCGAAAGCAGATCGTTGTTGCCGTAAACATGATCATTGTAAATTAATTATTCATGCAATGTCTTCTAAATATCATCTATTCAATTTTCGTCCTTTTACAATCAGTCATTGTAAATGTGATTTGAGGTTTGCACAAATAGTTTTTGTTTTTTTTTTTCTATTAGGTTTAAATCTATATATATAAATAATATATTCAGAACGGTATAATATAAATATATAGAGAAATAGAAACTCTTATTATATATTTATTCGATTAGCTGTTAGTTCTAAGTTTAAAATGGATTGTAAGTTTTTGCATATATGGCAAATGTATATATGTGCAAAGCAAAGGTAAGGTTTGGATAACGTTACGAAATGTGTTAAATATCTATATTGCGCGTTTGGTTTGCATATTTATTTGGTAATGTAACAATATGACGAATTAATTCCGTTTATTTCTATAAATTGTGTTAATAACTGCAGTGTATATTTATCTATATATTGTTCTAACCATGATACAGTTTGATGTATTTATCACTATATAGTTTTGTAGCTTATATATAAATATAATCGAATCCTAAATCCTCAATTTGAATCCACATCCACACTATATGTATATAATAAAAATACATACATTATAAATAATTTAAAAAAACACCCATACTTAAATCCTCTTTTCTATTCCATATACATTTTAAATACCTCACCAAAAACCACATACAAGCCGCCATAAATCCATTCAAAAAAATCCTAAATTTAAAACAATAAACTTTAACAAATAATAGTTATATACATACATATTATATTATTATAATCTCTTTTTCACTTCTAATAAAACCTCTTTTATCACACTATACATAAATATACATATAACTGTACATAAAACTTCCAATATATTATTTAGATTTATCAAAACAACAATTACTTCATTTTGTTTGAAAAACTATTCCTTGGAATTTGTTTTTGTTTTGAATATATGAATTATAGAAAACGACGGGATTTATCCAATATTTTGCGAATACCCGGTACAAAATGGTGTGGTAAAGGATACACAGCAAAAAAGTACTCTGAAATGGGTGGCTTTTCTAAAGCCGATCGCTGTTGTCGTCAACATGACAAATCATGTCCGTTTTGGATAACCGGATTTGCAACAAAATATGGTCTTTTTAATTGGCGCATAAGTACTTTAATGCATTGTAAATGTGACGAAAGGTAAGTATGCATAAAGTGTGTTTGTTTACTAAATGCATTAAAATATTATGAATTATATTTTATAATTTCACCGAAAAAATAAATATGAACTTTTAGAATTAGGTATGTTCCGCTAACTGCTCTTTTTAATCCCCCAAATCGCTTATATATTATTGTTTTGTTAGCATTCATGATGTAACTATTATTTCTGTGTTTTATGTTTCATGTTTTATAACGGTTCAGATGAAGATTGCAATGACACAAAAACGAAGAGCCGCGGCACACTAATTTGAAGCGTTTCTTAAGTTAATATATTTTATTTTAATATAAAAAATAAAAACTTTTAAAAAAAAATATATAAAAATACATTTTTAATTTAGAAATTTAATACAAACCACGCTGCATTGAATAAAAATATATCTTTCAAATGTTATATATAAATTATTATAATATTTTTTCAATTTTAACACAAAATCAAGTATAAATATACTCCATCTGCTATTTTTATTGATATGCAGTTGTTGTTGAATATAGAGAAATGTTTAATATCGAAAAATCAACTTTTTAAATAAATGCGAGCAATCAATATATTATAAATATAGTATAAATCATTAACAATCAATATACAATCGATTTTGAATCATCTTTTACCCGTCTTTTCGTAGTTGCATCCTATATATTATAAATGCATTACCTTTACCTATAATTGGTATAATGATATAATATACATTATATGTTTTCAATTAATAAATATATATTATCGCGCATTTCGCATTACAGTTTTATTTTTTTGTATTATTATATATGATGGCTTTTTAAAGTAATTTTTATCAAAGTGAAATCAACTTTAGCAGCAATAAATTTTTATATTAAATGAAGTGTTAATGTAGTCTCAAATAATTATAATATTTTATTTTTCGTGTTTCAATTTATAACTGTACAAACATTCTGTACATTTTTTTAAAAATCCGAAAAAATCCGAAAAAATCCTCCTTTGTTCATCTATATATTATACAAAATTGGTGTAAAAAATGTATATGTATGTTGTAAAGCTTTAATGAAATTAATGATAATAACGCAATGTTTTATAAAAGAATTTCATAAATATCAGATTTTTATACTAAACACTTATAATATGTATTTTGTTTCTTATAGTATATAATTCCTTTAATTTGTGAAATTCTTTATGGTTGTCAACTACATTCAATCTGATGTATTTATTTATGTATGTATATATCGATGTCCATATATTCGCTTATGGTGATATCCTCCTCTATTTTCTTGTCACCACAAAAAGAAAGAATATATATAAAGTCCGCATATTCAATGTGAAGAATACAAGATCAAGGGGTTTGATAATAAAAATAACAATAAATAACATTATTTGTTTGTTGTAAAATATATATAAAGGATGATTTTTTAAAAGCTATAGGAAAGTTTTTCAAAAAAAAAACGCATAAAATTCAGAAAAATGCATGAAATCTTTATTTGAATCGATTATTTTGGCATACTCTTTCCAACATTTCGGCCGGTATCTCACGAATAAATGCTTCAATGTTGTCTTCCAATGCGTCAATTGAAGCGGGCTTGTCTGTATAGACATGATCTTTAACATAGCCCCACAAAAAATAGTCTAAAAGGCGTTAAATCGCACGATCTAGGCGGCCAATTGATCGGTCCCGAACGTGAAATAAAATGTTCACCGAACTCGCCTCTCAATAAGTCCATTGTTGTGCGTGCTGTGAGGCATGTGGCACCGTCTTGTTGAAACCACATGCCATGCAAGTCAAGCTCTTGCATTTTGGGCAAAAAAGTTGGATATCATCTCACGGTAGCGCTCACCATTCACAGTTACGTTAAGATTCGCATCATCTTTGAAGAAGTAGGGTCCAATGATGCCACCAGCCACCATAATCCGCACCAAACTGTGACTTTTTCTGGATGCATTGGTAGCTCTTGCAATGCTTCTGGCTGATATTCACTCCCAGAAATCGACAATTCTGCTTATTTACGTACCCATTGAGCCAAAAATGAGCTTCGTCGCTGAACACAATTTCGTCCCGATGAACTTTCTTAACAGAGCACGCATTTTGATAATAAAATTCAATAATTTGCAAGCGTTGTTCGTTTGTAAGACGATTCATGGTTAAATTATAGACCAAACTGAAGATGTTTGACAGTGAAACATAACACGAAATGTGCGTCAGCTGTTTAAACCAGTGTTGCCAAAAAGATAATAGCTAAAAAATCACCCTTTATATATTTATCCAGGAATATAAAAAAAAAATGTATAACAAGAAGATTATCGTGTATATATAGATATATATATATATATATATGCTATTTGATTGTTTAAAACCCATAAAAAGATCATAATACACAGAGAGTATCAAAAAGAACAAACTCATTGCAGGGATATATATATAAATATATATATATATATAGTCCATAATGTACTGTCTGATTTTATTTATTGGGGTGTAAACAATATACAAAACGTGTGATTTCCCAGATTATGGTATTTTTAAGGAAATCAATTTCTATTTTAAACCATTTAAAGTTTAGCATTATATAAAAAAACGTTCGTTTTATTTTACAAATGCTTTTTTCGAAAACCATATTCTTTATTTTATTTGGAATTTTAAATAAAAAAGATAGGGTCATTACATATAAAGAAGGTATATATTAATATATGAAAGCTAATATAATTTATACATGATTTATTTATCGTCATATGGATATATTGGTACTATACAATAGATATGATAATTGATAACATATTTTATATCTTTATATATATTAAATTGTAATATGAATTTCCTATGTTTATATTATCCAAATACATATCTATTAAATATTTATCATATAAAAATAAATACAATATCAAAGTTATAAAACGATGAACATTGCTGTGAATTATAGTTCAGACATTTTTATCGTTAATAATTATAACATTTAATTATTGATTATTCATTTGTAATATATCTTTTAGTATTTATATATGGGGATAAAATATCGGGATATATAGGGATTTGAAATTTATTTGATATCATTTGTGTTGCTATATTATTAATTCCAAGTAATATATCTGTATGATATAATATATATTTACGTAATATATATGTATGATATAAATATATAATATGTATAATATAATATATAAATTCATATTCGTAACTGTGAATGGTATTATTTATGTTCAAATTTCAAATTAATCGCTATTATCATTAGTTCCATTTATTAGATTTGAAAAATTGAAAAAGAATTTGTTGTGCGTTTTGCCGTGAACCTTATCCATAGCTTTTTCATTGTTCAGATTGTGTAAATATAATTTGTTTTCTTTATGAAACCGGGAATTTTGATACATTTTTATAAGATCTGTTTAACCAACATTGATCTGTAACTACAAATACAAAGTTTAAATAAAAAAAAAAAGGGTCCTATATGAAATATTTCATCATCGATATTTATATATGGGATCATATATGTGTTTTTCATTTCCACAACCGCATATAAGGTTTAAGTTGTTTGAAAGTGCGGTTTGTCGAATTCAATATTTTATGACAAAATTGAATATTCCGTGTTTTTAATGAAAATATAATAATGTTTTCTGTTATAAGTTCGTACTTTTAGTAAAGTGCATTATAGTTATCGTTTTGGAAAAAAAATGTAAGTTACCTTTTTAGTTGAGTTGGTTAAGTTTGAAGATAGGGGTATGCCACCCGATCCCTTCCACCCGCTCCTTGCCAATTTTCCGAATTTTACGATTTTTTTTACCTCTTATAACTTAATATGAGTTTTGCAGATATTTCTTCAATGTTTTAAAAATACAATGTGTTAAAAACCAGTGCGTGCTTTCTGTTACCGGTGTTTTTCTATTCTTGCGTAAATTGTGCATTGTAAAATCAAATAAACTGCCAAACATATACAATACAATAAACATCAATAAATATATACAATGTTTGAATTGAAAGGATATGGTTTTATGAGTTTAGGGTATTGTGTGCGTGTGATTGCGTGCGTGTTCAATTGCGGTCAATAAAAAAAAGAAAAAAATAGAAAGAAAGAATAAAAATGAAGTAGAATATAACATTTTTTCATGTCTTTTTCATGTTTGTCATTTGGAAATAGTACATGAGATAAGCTGTATAGTTTACCCTTATTTATTTCTACATAATAAACCCAATATCAAATATACAGTGTGTTAACAAATTCACACCGATGCATAGTTATAACACGTTAAAATGATTTTGGCTCAGATTCGATTGTATATTGTTAGTTCAGTTCGGTGTTGTTTCCAACCCGTGGACGTCTCAAAAAGATTCAGCACCATTACTTATGAGAATCAAAGTTTTAGTTAATAGAAAACGTTCCACATTTTATTTCAGTTTAACAATGACCTCCAATGTTTATTTAATAAAAATCAATATCCCATACACCAATCAATATATGCGTATAAGTAAACCCAATGGACTTTTCCATTTGAAGCTTTTTAGAGGCGGTTCATCGGGAATGGCCACGATATATGAACATATTGAAGATTAAGTTGCTTCTTACGATATTCAATACATCTTCAATATTGTTTAAAGAATATTAAATAAAAATATTCATTATTGCAAAAAACTACAACACTATTAATTGGCGAAACACTTCATGCCTCGCACCCTGTATATTTATAATTCACTCTTGTATTATATAACAATTATTATCAATGATCTAGATTGATAAATTGACACTAATACACAATAATTAAATCTTACATAATATTATAAAATGATTCCATTAGGTTTTATCAATTAACAATATATGCAATTATTTAATATACGCAATACTTGTATACCTTATTGTTTTCTCAATCTTAGCAAATGAATTAAAACAAGATACAATAAATAATAAATAAATATAACATATTTTACCTAATATATATTCAAGTTATCAAAGCGTGTGTTTAATAGAAATAGAGACATAGAAATAACATATAAAAAATTGCTTTAAATTTATATATAAATTTTACATAAATTTTTCAATTTTAATTAATTATATAATATTCAAGTGATCTCTATTGCACAATAAGTGTAATACATATATCTATGTTCTATATGTATTTATATTTTATACAATATATATTTTAAAATGCATACAATGCAACGAATGGAATTGAGTTACAAAATTTAATATATTTGAAATAAAAAAAGATTATAATTTATTAAATACCAATTTTAAAGGTAATATATTTACCTTGATGGAAACATGGAAACATTCTGTCGTCGATCCATTTTTGAGGTAATCTTCGCATAGGTTCCATTTAAGTCATAATATATTCGTCTCCTGACATCGCCGATTTTAGTTTGTTTTTTTGTGCATCTTTTTTTTTTGTTTTTCATTGAGCGTTATCCCCAAAAGGCATTGCTCCATTGCTCTTTGGACAGCTTTTCATATATCTGTTGTATCAATGATGCGATTTTAAAATTTTCTTCTACTAAAAATTCGAAATTGATTGAATTTTCAAATGATGCAAAGTGAAATGATGTAAAATTGGAGAATAACTATATATGACCATGATTCCAAAAATTCAAACCCATTAAAATTTGAAATTCGTTTTTAGGTTCTTTCAGAATATCCTATCGTTTGGGGTCGTCGGAACAAATTTTCGCATATAGGTATATAGGGTTTCTTATATAGGTATACTATAATCTAAAAATAAATCAAAGACAAATATCCAAAATAATGGATAAAATCAACAATTTATAACTAATTGGAATAGTTTATTTGTTATTGTTATAGCTATATATAATTTTTTTGTATATTTTCACAAGAACATTTATATTACACGATATTAAATTCTATATAAAGGGCTTCATATTAGTTCATATAGATAGTATGTATATATTATGTATGTATATACATTATCTTAAAATTTACATTGCGTTCTATATCTAGACATTTATATATAGATATAACGCTTTGCATACGCAATACGGCAATACTCATCTAAATATATATATTTAAATAAATTTAGAAGTGTAAATCTTATTAACATTATTGTAATTTTAAATTGATCAACTCCAATAAAAGAAATTCATTAATTCTATTAATCATATTAATCCTTTGTTTAATAATAATTTATGTGAGAGTGTGGTGTTATATGAATTTGTTCAAGGTGTTTCCTATTTTTCCAAATACTCCTACCGCATGGGTAAAATTAAAAATATTCAAAACAAAATAAGAAATAATTTACCATATTTATTTTATTTGTATACATAATATTATAAAGAATGGAAACATATCACATGTGTAAGAACATTACGCTTCATATATAATTCACAAGGTGGAAAGATAATCAAATTTTCAATTGATTATACTATCTGATTGAAAACAATTATTGTATTGCAATTTTTAAAGAAAGATAAAATGTATTCTAAATTGTCATAATCGCTATATATAATGCATGATTGTTACGTCAAACGCGTTCATTGTTCATCTATTGGTATATGAATAAATGTTTCAAGATACATAATATATATACGTATTTGTATTATGGATTGAATTTGTAAGCAATTGAAAAATATCTCTCTTTATATATACGAATTTTAGTGATATGGATGAAAAGGCATTAGTTCGATCATTTATTTGTTTACAACAAAAATGTATATCTATTCTAATACAATTGTGTTTATTGAATTGAAATGCACGTTGAATAATAATAAATAGAACTATGTTTATATGTATATTGGATATGCACACTTTTACGTTGTTTTGTTTTGGAAAAAACGAAAAAATTTAGGCAGTTTCACTATAATTCTCGGTATAAGATACATAAAATGTACATTTCACTATTGCGCTTTCTTTCTTTCTGTTTTTTTCCATTTGGTATCAAATCCCTATATCCGAAATTTCAAATAAATATCTTCAAAACTAATTGAGATATACAAGAAACAAAAGAGTAGGATAATTTGCAAGGGAAAGGGTAGAAGGGATGAGGTGACATACCCCATCCTCGAACGTAACCAACTCTACATAAAAAAATCATGAAATAAAATTTGCAGAATTTTGCAAATCGAGTAGTTGTCGAAGGAAGGGAAGACGACCGAACGCGTGGAAGAAAATGGAAAATGTTTATTACATTTTTGACGATAAAAAGTCCACAATTTGTGAAAAAAGTGATCAAAAAGGTAACTCAGCATTTTTTTGCAAACAATAACTATATAACATCTATAAAGAATATAACATTTTAAAAATAAAAAAATAATAAAATGCTAATAGAAAATAAAGAGGTATTTCTATATAAAACGATAAAACACATTGTTGCTGTTGCAGTAGAATATAGTTTACATACATATGCATAAATAACACACCACTTTTATAAAAATGATTACATTATTCCTTAATTAATTTTGCACACTTAACATATATAATGTTTACCTGCATTTCATGAAATTGAGTTCTTCAATAATTTTTTGTATATATTAGAGAAATGTATATATGATATGGTATATTATTAGTTACATTACTGCAAGACGATATAGCTTATTTATAGCGTCATCATAACCTGCTGATGATGGAACCACAATGGAAATTCATCCAAAAAATTATAAATAATTATTGCTGTATATTTATAAATTATATAAGATTTTTTTCAGAAAATGCTTTATTATAGAAAAGATATTATCTATATTGGAATATTATATTTGTATCTGTATGATATGTATGTATGTTTGACCGTTTCTGAATATATTCTTTTATTTATTTATATGTAACATATATTATATTATTTTCTATTAATTTCTACAATTTAAATATTTTTTAATTATTTTTCTTTAAAATATACTTGTATAGATTTCGTACCTGTTTGAAAATGGCTAATTCACCGGATGCCAATATGGTAGGCAAATTATTTTTTAATATTGTGCAAACAAAATGTTTTGTATTAAAACCCGAACGTATATGTAAAAAACGTTCATATTGGGGTGGAGAATGTGAACGAAAGGGTTATCGAAAACGTGCACATTTACAAAACAATAGATCGTTTTAAAAAACAAATAAAAGCAATAAAATCAAATTAATTAACTTGTAATAGTTTATTTTGAAACAAACAAATTTAATGCGAAAAAATTTTGAATGATTGGTTATTTTTGAAAGAAAAATGTTTAGTGTTCAGTCGATTCTTTTGCGTGAGATGGGCGACTATATTCTTAAAAAAATAACAATAGTTTTAATAATTAAAAATTGGGATTAGTGATTTCATTAAACATAAATAATAATTGAAATTAAAAACAAATATTAGTTTAATTTAATGCATTTAAAGTAGTTTGAATATTTTGAATATTTATTTGTTTGAATATTTTTATGTTTGTAGATTTTTTTTTGTTTCTGAAAATTTTATAAATATCAAAATCATAATATTGCAAATAATATACAAGTTTACATCCAATAAAAAATTTTTATTTTTGGATAATGCGCGGAGGTAACGATTAAGAGTACGTATAGATTATAGAATATTAGAATATAGCTTACAGAAAAAGTTTTAATATCCATTAAAAAATAAATATATAAATTATATTCTAATTAATCTATTTATTAGCCGTTTCTTATGATTTAAAATATACTATATGATATACCTATAAATTAAAGTTCCTGTTAGACGTAATTAATTGTTATAACGAAAATGCCAAGTGAAAATTATTGTTAAAATATGATACTTACATGTATATAATTAAAATTTGAAATTCTATTTGAAATATTGTTAACAAAAATTAACGTAAAAAAACATCATCTTATTATTATAGAGTTAAATATTCTATATAAGTATAGTATACATATTAATATTTAGGTTTTAGGTATTAAAATACATAACTTAAAGACCTAAAATCTTCCATGACAATTAATATAATAAGCGATACTAATTTGATAGGGTTAAATATGTAATAAGTATATACGAAAAATTATTTTTAAGATATATAATTTATAGAATTTATGGAATTCAAATTTATTTATAAGCATAACCATATATATAATATAAATACACAATTAAATTACCTAATATTAACTTTATAAATTATTTAAGATATGTATATTGATATGTCAATTTAACAACATTTGATTAGAGATAAAATAATATAAGGATAACGTTTTATTAATTATTATAGATATTAACATTGATGTTTAAATTTAATTAAATAACAAATAAAAAAAACGTGATTATAACAATTAAATATTTTTTATGACACAGAAAAAAAATGGGACCCGAGGAAAGGCAGCTTTGCCACTAATTTAATATTTTATAGAAATTGTATTTAAATATAATCACTAGACGCCTAAAAACCAATTTGGCCACCATGGCAAGGAAATTCCACTAATTAACACCATACAAAATTAAGGATAGGGAAGAATTACACGAAAGGTGAACAATAAAATTTAGGATTCTTGCCGAATTAGAAACTTGCAGGTAATTGCGAATAAATAAAGTGGAGTTAGATCTAATCAAAAAATTAATAGATGACGCATCTATAATTAAATATTTGTTAAACGGACATCCGATGATACAGTCACTATATATCAACATTATCAAAACGACGAAGATTATTAATATATCTTATAATGAATTTGTGCGACAGATTAAATCAAATAGAATTATTACAACATCGCAATACAGAAAGTGAGGAATGATAATGGATTTAATCAGAAAGGGGAGTATTTCCCGCATGGTAATGTAAGCGAATGTTTAATATCTTCGTAGCCATTCATATACTTGCATAGCCATTATGTTGATATGATGACTCCACGTTTTATTTCACATCACGCCGAAGTTTGTTTACAGTAGATAGAAAAGGAATGCAGGTAGATTTAATCATTATCATATATAAAAGTTGCTGGTATCCATTTCTCTTTTATAACCTGAGCCTCTAGCCCGAGGCTAAAATATCTACACTTAATTTAAGTCGATTACAGTAAATCCAATCGGAAAAATTGTTTTTAATTCTTGATTGCAACATATGCAATGAGAGAATGATATGTGTGAAAAAAGACCATGATTGCATACAATTGTACATCGTCCTCAAACATATGCATTTTGGAATAAGGCAAGGATAAGGATTAATGAGCAAGTTAAATAAGATATTCATGAATGAATGGCGACCACCTGGGACCGCGCTTAACAATAATATAATCCCGATGAGATTTACGGCACTGCGATATATCAATTATACATTTTCTATGGTTTTTGGAGTTACTACTATGGTTCCGTATAAGATATATGAATAAATGAGAGAAATATATGAAAACTAAAATCACCGGCCATCATTGAACCAATAACAAAACTTTAAAGTTGGCTGCATCATATATAATGTTCAAATAATTTAAAAACATTTATTTTAGTTTTGTTAATTTTGATTAAAGAATGAATAAACATTTTATTTGCCTATTTATTTTAATTCGCGTGTGTAATGTGTAATATTTTTTTAATTTAATTTTATAAATTTCTTCATGTATATTTTAATTCTTCTAAATACTTTACTTTATTATTGTATACATTGAATTAAAAAAATGATCATAAATGCATCTTTAATTTCGCTTGCAAAATGAAATATACACAATATTCATTATTTTGTGATGTTTTAAAGGTTTAATCCACATTAAAATTAAACTTTTATACAAATATGGTTATAAAATAACCATATATATTATTAAAAACGCAATCAGCGCAATCACGGAATCCTGGTAATGATCCCTATACTAAATAATAACAATCTGATGTAAAATGCGTGATTCAAAATCCAATACTTTTCTATTCTGTGGCTCATTACTTTAATATTTTGATAAACGATTCATTAAATCTTATACAATAGTTCATGTGCTTAAACGGGAATTGTGTTGTTTTTTTTAATTTGATAAAAATTATGATTATATTATTAATATTTTTCTTGCAAATATTTTAAATTTACTATTTCTAAAAATATAATAAATTAACTAAATAAATATGCATGTTTTTCGTTTTCCTAATATTTAAACTCTTTGAATTTCAAAAAGTTTTACTTCTGTATCATACCAAATGGCTGGATCAATATTTCTATTAAAAAATTGATAAAATCACAATTAGCACCACAGAAACATATGACGAGTTAAAAAACATAACACTTACCTTAAATAAATAACACCCCACATGTATGTACGGAACCAAGCTGTTGTTCCACAATTTGCTTGATATTTTCGTATTAATATCGGATGAGGTACTGGCAATAGGCCAACTAATGTACCATGTTGAAGAAATTTTAATATTTCCGATTCATCTGTTAATCCTCTGGGACAATAATAAAATAAAATGCATAGTATAAATCTAAATGATGTTAAATTTATAAAAAAAAAAACGAAGACGTACTTATCAATACATATTTTTTCAACTTGTGGTACTAACACCTGCAATAATCTCATAATTGTTTGTAATGGTAATTTAACACGCCATGTTGAAACCCATTCTGGTGTTGGATGCCAATGAGTAGCATTTACTAACGATAAATTCGTTGGTGTAACGCGTATGCTTCCACGCTAAACGATTTAATTTTGAATTAATTATAAATTAATCCGCATTAGTACTTGCCATTATTTATCTAATTAGTACGAGGTGCCAAAAGTGACACCATATGAATAATCGGATATAATTTTACATGAAAGTGGAAATTTATCTCTTTAACGAAAAACTTTAAGTAAAATAATGTGAATTTTATCCTATGTAAGACAAAAAGGTTATGGAATGTTTCCGTGAGAAACGGTGGCAATTTTGACACCAAATACTAAAGAGGGTTAAATAATTAAAAATACAGCATACTAAAAAATAAATAACCTAATTCAATTAAATAAAATATACCTGTGCAACGGATCGCTTAAAAGGTGAAGTATCTTTGAGAGAAGTTGTAGGCTACATCCCAATGGAAAACATAATAAAAAGTAGAAAAAGCAATAATATCCACCAAACACCCAATTAAATTTAAAAATATAAATGTTATCTATATCGGTATAAAAATAAATGAAAAATTGGAGAGTTTACCGTTTCAATTGCCTCATTTTCATCCATGTTGATTTGATTATTAATATTTAAGACTTCTGAATTTTTATGTATCGTTACAAATTCAGTGAATTGTGAAGAAAGCGATGCATCTGTTGACGATGTTGTTGGTTGTTGCAATTGTTGTTGGCCAGATGACGCTAACGGATGAGCCGATTCACGTTCCGTCATTAATCCAATATCTGAAATAAAATAAGGTTATGCCAAGGTGCCCATAATCAATTTGAAATAGATCATTTGTTCTAACCTGGAGTATCTAATAATGAGGCTTTTAGAGTGCCAGGTTCGGCTGGCAATGCTGGTTTTGACCCTTCCATTGATATTTCAATCATGTCACTTTTTGTTTCGCAATCTGATGTGTCATCGTCAGTGGCAAGTATTGGAGTTGAACGAATCGAATTCGATTGTGATGATTCCTCATTCGCATTACCTGATTGATTTGCCTCCATTCGTCTTTTATCATTATCAACTGAAATATTTGTCATCGTCGATTTTGTAGTTAGTGCTGCATTTGCTGTACTAGCCCCGGTTACATTAATATTATGTACATTACCGCCAACAATACTGATACCTTTACGATTATTTAAACATTTTGATATTCCATGATTATCGGATGGTAAATTTGCCAATGCATGGAATACATGACGTTTGCGTATGATTGTGTACACTAAATTTGAATTACCATCAAATTGATATTGAATTATATTATTGAATATTTCTAACAGAAAAAACACTAAATGATGATTTTGTTGTGCCGAAAACAAAAACCATGGGGTACTAAATGCTTCTAATAAATGTAATAGTTTAACAGCAGCTACCATTGATAAACTTTTTAAATATGGTGATACTGGAATTTAAAATATGTTAACATAAAAAAAAACAAACCACCATGCGCAACATACTTACCATTCACTAAAATTGTTAATAGACAATCAAATAATGGCTGTAAGCGTTGATGACCCGTTGCAATAATTTTATGAAATACTGTAATTAATAAATCAGCATGAGATCCTGTAAATACTGGAATGTCCATAGGTACAGTTGCCGTATATGGTTTATTTAAACGCACACCAAAATTACGTTCACCAGATAACAACAATAAAATAAATACTCCAATGTGCATTAAACCAACGCGTGCTAAAATTAAAAATCCCATTTATTCCATCAATAATTAGCTTTATAAATTCTAATATGATATATATTACATTGATCGGCCCGTGAATCATTTAAATGAAATAAAATTGGTACAAGTACATCCAATACATCACTACTTTTTAATACGTAATATAAAAACTTTTTATTATAATCACAGATTTTCCAAAAAAAAACCAATAATTCTTGATGACAATGTAAACGTTTTGTTGAATTTGGTAAATAACTTTGTAGCAATGGATTATTTAATAATCTGGTAATTCCTTTCAATATAAATTGAAAATCTTCATCCCGGTGCACACGCGACAAATAATTTATAAATAAATTATCACCAAGATTTCCAGTAGGAGTTGTACTAGTATTGCTACTCAAACAACTACCACTGGCGAATCCACCATTATATGCATTATTTATACTATTAACGGGTCCACCAGCGTTCATTGATGGACTATTAAATAACGTTAAATCATAGTCTAATGTTACAATTAATATTTGTAAACATGCTTCAACCAATGGTTCCATCGTATCCGAAAACAAAAAATGATTATACGGTACACCTAATCCAACTGGATCATATGAACATACTGTATTCAACAAAGATGTAAATAAAGGTAATGCATGCCGATTATCGGAACTTGTGAAATGTGCTATCCAATTATTTGGTTCATCAGCACGCGAAGGAGAACGATACATTGTTTCACTAAAACATGTTAACAATAATTTCAATATTTCGGTACGTCGTAGTTCAAGTGGTGAATTTTTTGGTGGTGAATGAGCAAAACCAACACCAGCTTCCCATATCAATTCACAGCTATCAATATTTGATAATTCTTCGGCACGTTCAGGGCCTGTACGACGGGTTGCCATTACAGTAAAATCTGGACAAAACAATAGATCCTATATAGTCAAAAAAAAAATCAAAATTATTTTATCTTACATACGGATGTATATACACACAAAAAATGTACATACACAAATCGCGTTTAATAAACTTTGCGCTAAAGGTGTTTGTGAATCATCGCCTTCATGGCCCGATGGTAGCGATGACCAGAAAAATGTTTTCCATTCTTCATCTTCAAAAATATATGGTAAAATTCGTGTTAATATTCGTACACAATTTAAAACTGTAATGGAAAAAATTCCCTTTCATTAAAATTAGCTACCTATAAGATTTCCTATAATTTTATTACAACATACCCGATTGTTGATCAGTATATGTGCGGCAACTATTATCAACCGCCCGCACAAGTCTTTCTGTTGCCTTATAACATAATGTTGCTAAATTTGCTGGATTCTCTTCACGTAATAAACGTATTTCATTAGCTGGTATCAATGCAAAAACATCAGAAACCGTTGTGGAATGATCCGACCAAAATTGATCCCAAAATGTATCATCATTTGCATCAATTTGCTATAATCATAAATATTCATTTTTAGATTATTTTACATTATAGTAATGGAAAAAAGGTCATATACATAACATCAGTACACCTACACAAACAATATCAACATAGTCAAATTAAATGGAAACGTTTCACAAAAATAAATCCAAACAACATGACAAAGAAAAATAGAGTACATTTGGGAAAATATAAATGGAATTAGTTTTAATTTCTAGAGGTGTTACATATAGATAATTAAATGATAGAAGGGAAATATTAAGAATAGGATTAGGAGCAAAATATAGCAAACATATGGGACGGGAGGTAATAATAACTCACCTGTTCCTTATTACCCAATTGTATGATAGCTTTACGAAAGTTTAATTTCGTATCCGTATTACCCATTATTCAATAACAAATAATTGAAAATTCATTTATTTGTTTTCATTTAGGACATTGATTTTCATTAAAAAAAATCACTATTCACTATGCCAAACGTATGCAGAACAGCAAAACTGAATCAGCAGAATGCAGAAATAAGTTTTTTTTTATTTTGTGAAAAAGAAAATCTAATTTTGTGATGATAAAAAAACCACACAGCCGGATCCGATAATCAAAAATCAAGAGTCAAGCAAGACGTGATAAATATTTTCCAACATATAATGAGAGAGTATCTCTGTCTCTGATCTCATAATAGATCTCATCCAATCAAGCAATAAAATATAAGAATGAATGCAGCCAAGAATACAACCCAACAACAAAAACGTGATCTGATGCGATGTTATTTGGAAAATTTTTTTATGACGGGTTTTCGTTCAAATTACACAACCTCATTGTAAAATGTCCCAAATATCATATTTCTTGATAAATACCGACAGCAATGGCTAATTTATTTGATAATAATCATGGATAAAAGGGACATGATTGATATTTGATACACTTATTGAATTTCCATAGCCGTACGAGCATTGTAACTAATTGTATTTTGAACCGCTATGTATATTTTATATACCAGTATAATTTCCGCGGAAATTTTCAAATATCTTGTTCATTACATCTTGTTCTTGATATATCATACAGATTTAAGGGGAAACTCTACCAAAATGTTTAGGTTTTGCCACCAACTAAATAGATAGCTTTGGTATACATATTGTATTTATTATTGTATTTAATTATTTATTAGTTTTAGCATTCGATTAGAAATAATTTTTAAAAGGAAAATTCCTTTTTCCTTTTAAAATTCACAAAAAACAAAAGTTATCTAAGATAAATTTCCCCTCCCAGATCATATACTACACCAGCACCTTGTATTATATACACAAATGCAATGTTACTTATCGATGTTGACAGCTTATATAAAATATCTGAATTTCAATATAATAAATATAGTAAATTTATCGCATATGCATAAACAAATTTGGTAGAGGTAAATAATTTTTATTTTTTGTTCAATTGAATTGCTATATGATCTTGGTAATTTTTTTATACTGGTATTTAAAATATACATAGCAGTTGAAAATACTATAAACATCTTATGTTTTTAAGGTGTGGTTTTTGAAGAAAATATTATAATAATTATTAATTAACCAAAACAAATCGATTCGCTTGTTTTATTTTTGAGTACATATATAAATGGTATAGGGCAAATTTTCTTGTTTTTACTATATAACGTTTATATAGCGTGTAAAATTTTATCATTTGAACGCGCAAATTTTAATTCGTGATTATAGAAAAAAGTTTTTAAAACATTTTAGAACAGGTCTTACGTGTGTTGATAAATTTCAGATTGTTAGCAGATCCAGGAAAAATTTGTAGAACCATCAAAATCACGTTTTTCCAATTTTTAAAGCCTCATAACTTTTTATTTCAAAAGATAATGTGACAATTTCTGACAACTTCTTATAACTTTCTAGTCGCACAAATATAAATATTCAGGTTATTATGAAAATCACGTTTTCCCAATTTTATAAGTTCCATATAACTTTTGTATTCCAAAACCTAATTTAACCGGATTAGGGACAATTTCTGGCCACTTCTTATACCTTTCAAGTCCTACAGGTTTGGTATTTCTATCCCTAACCTTTTCAAGATATGCCCAAATAACACATTTTGTACTCCAATAATTATATCATCGACGTTGATTCTCATTGATATAATTGTCTTAAAACATAAGAGGTATACATCAGACACAATATCAAAAGTAAACCTAGAGGGCGAGGGAACATTATTTATCAATAGAGATTGATAAATAATGCTTGGGTGATCATGAAATAGATATATAAGATTCTTAGTAAAGAGAAGAGGTTAAATAAAAAAAGGAAAAATATGCACCAACTTTGCTTTTTTAATTAATCTTATTTATTATCTACTGTTTTCATTTTTTTTTTTCAATTTTTTAAATAAATTCATTCACACACAACAAACTAAAAAAAATACAAAATAAAACTAAAATACTGGGTAAAATAAAATGAAAATTAAAACAATTTGATGAAAAATAAAAATTAATTCACCTCTTAAATACTGCGTAAAATAAAATGAAAATTAAAACAATTTGATGAAAAATAAAAAGTAATTCACATCTTAATTTGTTTTTTGGCTTAAAAATCTAACAAAAATTATAATCCAAAATTTTCTATAACTAAAAAATTGTATTGAAAAAAATTGAAATTAACAGCTTTAAACATTAATTTTTAATTATAATTTTCTATTTTTCATTTTTTTACGTCTTTTCTGTTTATTTTTTATTTGTACAAATTAAAAACACACTAATAGGTTAAAATATTAGATAATCATATATGTATATATATATAATAATTAATAGTTATACTTCTTGTCATTTATCCATTTAATATAAATTTTATTTGTACATTTTTTGGTTTTTAATTAATGATGTTCCCAGATATGTGTAAACAAAATGTGCAAATATTTAAAACATGTTAAAAAAAGTGACATAATAAATATATTAAGTGATACAAAATGCTTGTAAACTTTTTAATAAAAATAAAAATTCAAATTCAATAATGAACTGGTTTTTTTTTCATTAACATTATAATAGATAAAAAAAAGATTTTTTATTAATAAATGTACATGTTTATATATTCTTCTTGAATAAATATATTATTTTTAATGGAATACTGATTAATTTTTATTTTATTATTACATTATTTAATTCACTATTTATTCTTTTGTTATAAACATTGATATATATTTTTTAAATTAGATTTACACAATCGTACTTTTAGAAAAAAAAACTGTTATTGTTATTCTGGCAAATAGATTTTAATAAATATGATAGTTCTTATATCGCGATATAATTTATATTCTATTTAACAACACAGATATATGCGAGGGAAACATAGAATTTGAATTTGAATTTGAATTTGATAAATTCCTTGTTAGCAAATATAAAAACCAATTAAACGAATTTGTAATAGGTACTAGTTTTTTGGTAACTAATAAAATTAGATTAAATCTAATTTTTTGTGTTATATTTTTTATTGTTATATTATTCTCTATACTTGAAATTATTGCCATATTGATATTGTATATAATAATGAATATATTTATTGTACAGCACAAAAGACTTTTCGTCGGCAATGCTTCCTACTTAATATCATAATATTTATAATATTTGAACTTTATAGTAATTGCTATAAATTACATTACATAATAATGCATACATACTTCGCCCAGTATTAAATTATACAAATATTATTGATGATCAATTTAAAGTGTTTCCAATGCTAAATTTAAACTTACAGAATATTGTCTAATGTATGCGTGTAATAAGGGTTCAATTTACTTATAGCTATACATATAAATATACATAATTATTTGGTGATTAATTTGGCATTAACATAAAATAGATGTAAATATCTTCATGTTATTATTTTGTGATGTTAAAAAAACATTAATTATTTCACGATATAGCTTTATTTTCTTAATAATAAATATTTTTGTTTTCCTTTATAAAATTAAACGTTTAAAACATTGTAATTCAATATCACATTTGCAAGAATTACACAACCATTTTCAGTTTTTAATTTACAGTTTCTATGTGAAATATTTTCATTACTTGATATGCGTGATATTTTACGTTTAAGTAATTGATCTATTTTTTTTATCATTAATCGCTGCTTATATATTGCTCAATCATTGAGTTTATCGTTAATCATCAAAAAAAAATCAGTTCATTACAAATATTACATTAAAAAAAATTAAAAACAAATAATAATATTTTTATATGATATATATATATATATATATATATGTAATTGCGTCTATAAAATTAAATTAAATTTATTCTTAAAAAAAAAGATACAATATTGTAATTAAAAAAAATTGTATGAGTACATTTTGCCATTTGTATTCCTTTAAAGTTTTTCTTTTATTATTAAAATATAAAATAATAAATTAGTTGCCATATATATGATGTTTATGGTATATCGTCTACT
Source organism: Dilophus febrilis (assembly GCA_958336335.1). Taxonomy (NCBI): domain Eukaryota; kingdom Metazoa; phylum Arthropoda; class Insecta; order Diptera; family Bibionidae; genus Dilophus; species Dilophus febrilis. The sequence goes on from OY284472.1 coordinate 41,004,855, forward strand.
ATTTTAATTATCGTTTTTTTTAAATGTTATAAAAATATTAATAATAAATAATAACTGAGATTTTTGTTTTGCTTATTATGTGCGATTTTACTTTAATTAAACCTATAAACTATAAAATTGGTAATTATTATTGTTGTTTAATAATTGTTTAAATAAAATACTAATTTTTGTATTATAATTCTATAAACGAATTCTGATATAAGGGATTTTTATTATTATTCTTTTTTATAAAACTACTTTGAATAATAACTAAATATAAAACAATGCTTTTATACTTGACACTACCTATACTTTACATGAACGTTTTGATGATCAATGAATGAATCTTATACATTAAATGTAGTTTGTTTTTATATCTATAATCTGATTTTTTTTAAATAATCTTTATTTAATGATCAATATATATAATTTTCATTACGAATCGCCTTTTTTATTTGTCCGACATCTGTATACATACGCACTTACAGATAAATCGTCATCTGTACGAATACATTGCGTTTTTGATGAACATTCGCAACTGTAAAAAATAGGAAAATCTATAAATTAATGATATGCCAAATTGTTATTTTTCATTATTTAATTTAGAATTTATACATTATTTGGGATACGATTCATTTTTTTTTTCATTATATGTATGTTGCATTAAAATTTATTTCGTTTTTTGGTGATATAATAATAGGAACTTGAATTACACGGATGTATGTGCACGTCATTAAATATTCTAACCAAAAAATTCTTTTCACTTACGTATTTTTCATGAAAAAGTCGACTTGTCTTGTCAGTGGTGCATAAACCGCCCATCCACATGGTGTACTTTTTGAACATTCTTGTTTCGGTTGTTCATCCGTGGATCTCTGTTTAGATAAATATTTTTGAAAATTTTGTCATGAAAATTCCTTTATATTTACTTAATAATTACAACTTTTCTTGTATCTTTTTCGAATACACATTTAACAAATATATGAATATGAACAATTCATTTCGCTTGGTATACTTACTCTATTACGGGTAACATGATAATTTTAATACGAAAACTTATAACATTCAGGTTTAAGAAAATATGTTCCTCATATATACTCCTTAAATCATACACATACAGTAAAATTATCTCATAGAAATATATTTAATTATCGTGCGACACAATGTTTTACTATTGATAAATTACAGGCAATTTAAATTGCCTGTAATTTATCAATTTAATTGCGATTTATATACGTTATGCATATATATATATATATATATATATATATATATTAAACTTGAAATTCCAATGTTTTTTTAATGTGAGATTTCTATTATAAATTACTTATTAGTAATACTCGTATGTATACATTTATTAAGTAACAAGTAACAACACAATCATCGAATATAACTCATGTTCGTGTATATATTAAATATATATTTAATAAACATGTTTATGTTTTGCAACAAACAACAAACATACATTGTATATCCAAATTTTAATTTTTGACATTTTTGAATTTAATGGGTTACAACTACAAATATTTATAAATATATATATATATATTAAATAACAATATGCATGTGTATAGAGAATTAGAATATTAAACATTACAAGATGGAAATAATGAAAGTTATTTTTGTAAGAAATTTAAAAAAAATCTATAAATACTATAGATAATTGATGTAACCGTTGGATTTCTTTTACTTGAAACGAAAGAATTTCGCGCACTTATTAAACATTTCCATTTCCATTATTTTTAACGCATTACAGGTGATAGATTAATCAAAGAGGAGGTGGATTCTTGTTCATCCGGTGATAATGCACGATCCGACACACAAGAAAATCATGGATAAAACAATTTAAAGTGAATCGTAAAAACATAGAAAATGAACATCGTTAATGAATATCAGCAACAACTACTCAAAACATATATTGCATAAAGCCTGAAAAGGCTGCCTGCTAGATGGGTGAGCGTGATACCAGTCTCTATATACAGTCTATATATATATATATATATATATATATATACAAAATACCAAACCACAATAAACACAATCGACTTCTCGAAGTACCGACGAAGTTTATCTAAGTGCTCAGAGGAGGGCAAAAACGGATGGGATTCACGTCGTAGTTTGTATAATATATTTATAGATTATCTTCCACAACGTAAAAGCAATAAATATTGAATTTTATTATGTATTATTGGTTTGATTGAGTGATTCAAAATCGATAGACGACCACATCTATTTTGAAGAAGAATAACTTTTATATTGTAATGTGGAATGCATGTGCATTTGAAAATATAGAAAAATATGATTGTCAAAATAATAAATTAACAATAACGCATAATCTAAATCCGTTTGGGAACCGCGGATCTATAACGTATTGACGTATATGATTATAATAAAAAAATCAGATATTTAATTTTATATGTTTAATGATGCATTTTGTTAAAATTTAATTCATGCCTAATTTGGGCAAAATCGAATTGGTATATATATATGATTTTAAACCATTCATTCCGTTTTATTACATTTTTCTATACATTCATTCTATACATTTTATTTATACCTGTGTTCTATTTTGCAAAGAATAAAAATATACGATACAACATAAAAAATCAGATTCAAATTATATAATTATGCTTCATTGTAAATTTATGGGTCTATACAGGCACCGTCAATAGCAAAGGGTGAGTATTTTCGGTATAGACCTATGGATCCACGTGTTTCATAAATTACTGTAACTGTTTCTATGCAAATGACAGTTTCTAATGCTGTTTTGTGTCAACTCACTGTCCTGGTGTATATACAAACATATATGAACAGATGTCTGTAATTTATTTTATTTTAACTTTTTCACATTATTTAGAATATATTCCTCCGATCAATAAATGTTGACCATTTTACTATATATTGAATGAGTTAAACGGTAGAGTTGAAAGCGTATACTATTTTTTCTGGCTGTTGTTTTTACTTATGGCATATGTGCGCTCCTTTTAATTATATATATAAGTATCTTTGAATCATGAATCATTAAAATTCGTTATGTTATAAAAAAAAAGCACTTAGAAACAATTTAAATGATCTTACTATTATTGCTATTATGAACTTGTTTAGGAAAGTGCGAAAATAAATTATGATACATATAAAAATCACTACTAAAACGGCGTATATCATAATTTATTATATATAATGATACATTATATTGAATTAATTTTGTATTGGCAATATGCCATAAATACGGATTTCGAGTGTAATCTTATTTTTGCTTTTCAGTTGTAAATCATAAAATATAAGGGGACATTTGTATTTAATAGAAAATTTTGGTTTAATACAAACTGCGAATAATTTAAAAATAAGTAACATGTCATCTTTCTATATAACTTCCTTTTTTTAATATTAATAATATTAATAATAATAATAATAATGATTTAAATTTAGCATATTTTCTGAAATTTAAATGAATAGGAATTATCTCATTTAAATTCATATTAATATAACAATGTATGTATAATATAAAAAAATGGCGCTTTATAAATCAGCTGAAGCTGAAGTTACTTTTTTTTTGCAAATATATATAGTAAATGAGAAAAGATTATATAAAAATAACTATCAATCTTGTTTTATTATATCTATTGTTCGAACAAACATATATATATATACGGTAATTTGATTTTTTATAACAAAAGAATGTTCCGATATGCGTTAATCATTCTCTGATATATTTTAAGATTTTGAAAATTTGAACCTGATACTAAAAAGCGAAACCTGGAAACAATAAAATATGCTGATGAAAAAACATATTACGAACTTTTTCCTATATGATGCAATTAATTCAAAATGTATGATTTTAAAATAATTTCTTTTCATTTAGTACTTTTACAAAATTTGACAACATGTAAAGAAAAATATAGTTGTTTGTATATATACTGACAGAGGGACAATATATTAACCGATTTGATGTTGAATTTTTTCCATCGATGTTCTACAACGCACCACAAATTGTATGGGACTTCATGTAGACAATCGATGAAATAAATTCAGCATTAATTATTGAATAAAATTTTCTAGACAGCTAGTCACCGTTTCAAACATATGCAGAACGGATATCTAACCATCCGTATATACATATCATATACTCTATCATATATGGTGTATATGCATGAATACATATAGAAATTGATATAATTTTTTTGTTAGATGTGCGGTTTATATTTTATAAAATGTGACGTTAATTAAGTTATATGTATATTTTAAAACAATGCAATGAGTGAGGTATTGAGTTTTAATATATATAGAGACGTTCATAAATTATGCAAGATTTTACTAAAAACGCATGAATAAATGGATATACATAAAGTGAAAAAAACCCATGTATATGCAAAATAAAATTTCATCCATAAAATCCCCAAACATTTTGAGCAAAAAAAGCATGAAATAAATCCGGCATTTTTGCATAAATAAAATAATATACGTGATTTTTGCATAAATTGAATTTTGCATCTTCTATTATGCACAAACATTAAATGAACGAGAGATATAATTTAATAAACATTACATTACATTACATTACATTATTTTATTATATTCAAATTTATGATGTAAATATGGTAAATACAAATATGTATTTTAATTATTAATAATCCATCTGTGTGTTAGTTAACGTATATATACAATATGCGACATAACTGTATAAATATAATCGTTTTTACAATTGTTTTAAATTAAAATTATAAGTATGACATCTTTTAACTTATTTTCTTGCATAAACATGCAAACATATGTTGACAGTTCTAATTGATATTCTATTCTTTATTCGCATTTATTTTGCCTCTTACTGTATATACATAGATAGCTTCGGTATATAAAGATATATTATAATTGTAAAATTTAATAATATAATTGTATCAATTCTTACGTACTAAAATTAACGTGGTTAAATATAAATTTAACCACGGTGAAATACCTACGAAGAAAAATATTGAAGATATTTGGTATTCAGAGCACAATTTATTAATAATCTGTTACTATAGTAGCGCTTTTGTTTACTTTTTTTTATAAGGAAAAAAAACAATCATTTATATTTGGCTACACAGAACAAAAATAAAACGAACACAAAAATTTTTTTTTTTCTTTTTCTTTCCACATATAAATATCGACTGTCTTTTTTTAATGTGTTCGGTATTTTCGCTAAATTTAGTTTCGTTTTATTGAGCAACTGGAAAATTGTAATAGATATCTCCATAGATACCTAAGCGTGGATAATTTACTTCGCATCGAAAAGGTGATGTTAATTTATTCATTATCGTAGATAATTTATGGGCTCTGAATACGAAAAGCGTGGTTAAACGAAATATCTCCGTAGATATTTAACCACGCTGAGGCCTGAATAAACCCACATATATAATAATAGTTATATCTATAGTCTGTAGTAAGTTATATCTATGATATTATAACCAGTAATGTTTAAATTTAAATAAATTAAAATAAAACATTTACGATATAACATGAAAGTTTAATGTTCACGTGATTGAAAAGTATATAGTTACAATCTTTTACTGGCTGTCGACAGTAATAAATTTATTCAAAAATCTAAATATAAAAGACCAACCGTGTCCTTAAAATGTTCGCAAAAATGCCGTTATCTTTCGCTCGCTGGGTTATCTCCAGTTCTTTTTTGAGAAACTATTGGATTTGAATGAAATTTTCATCATAAGCTATTTTTTAATGTAGAGCCAAGTCTACTTCGGCTTATTGTTAGTTCGAAGGCACTTTTAAATTATTTTGTTTTTTTTTTAATTTGTTATATGTAACATGTAAGCTATACCCTTTGCAATATAAAACAGAGTGTTTATTGTACAGTGTATACCAATCACCAAAACATAACATTGATTTTTAAATCATTCCTAAAAGAACATTCTCTGTAACATTATATTAAATGTTAATAAAATTATTTTAAAACTATATATATATTATTCATACACGATCTCATTTGATTTTTAAATTTTTATATCCAATCAATATATATATCGATATATATGAAATAATAAAAATCAGAAAAATTTTAATTGGATTCAGTAAAAAAAATTAAGGGAGTAATCAAAGAGTCTATTGGGTTCGACTTTTATTTAATGTTATATTGCAGAAAAATGCATTAAAATCTTATAAAGTTATATATTTATATATACACATCTACTATACTATACTACTATATATATATATGCAAATGCGTCTTAAAATAAATAAATTGTAAAAACAATTTAATGAAATATATATTTATTATAAATAATGTTGTTTATGCACAGAGGATTTGCAAAATAATTATACATATATAATGACCGAAAAGCTGGATAATTTGCATTAATGTTTAAAATATAATGTATATAAATGTGTATATATGAAATATGCGATAAATTTGCAAACCCATTTTAATGATGAAATCTAACTTTTGTTAATGTTTAGTGTTTACATATATATATATATATATATAAAATATGAACAATAGTACACCTGCAAGGAGTTTTGCAACGGAAAAAATTCTGTGTAATCATTCTTTCGGATTCCTTCGGATAACTTAATTATCATATTGAATAAATTATGATTGTAATTCAAATATTATGGCATGGATATTCAATTAAATATATTTTCATTTATACATATTATGATAACATTAAAAATATATTATAATATTGTTACTTAATAATTAAATTGGTAAAAATGTATGAAAATCTAGGTTTGAATTAAAGTCGTTTTCATTATTTATCACAAATCACTGTGTGTAGGAAACAGGAAGACGTTTGTTGATATCCAATTGTATATATTATATACGATTATATTGTTAAATATAAATAAAATTTGTATACATTATTTATGTGATTATTTTTTTGACAAATAATTGAAATATGATAATCATTATATAAGTAGAATATATTATCTGCTTTTTTTTCATTGACATATTCTTATCTTATAAAATGTATAAACTGCGACGGAGAAATAACAAAATTAAAATGATTAAAATTTATATTTGAATGTATTAATGAAATAAAAATGGTGCTACATAAATAAAACAAGGTATTTTTTGAAATTACGAAACAAAAAATATAAATCTGATGCAACATATCAATGCTATGACTTCAGTCAAGTATAAGGTCTGGTGGTTCGGTTATTTTTTTTGTAGCTTTTGTTATAAGATTACATATAGTATATACTATAGTACTATATAGTCTATAAATTATCATTTTGATATTTTTTATTACAATAGAGTATAGAATAAAACTTTTTTCTACGTAAACTATACATTTATTTTTATAACAAAAATAATGCTTATTTATTTTCATCTTTAAAATATATACATTTACTATTTATACTATATATAATTTAATAATAAAAAATTATATATATGATGAAAGCAAGAAAATTATATTATACATGTTATAGGATTTTACGATAAAGCCATATATCATTTATATACCATACATATATATATACCTTAATACTATTTTCGTCATATAATAGCACATTAGTTGTATTTTATGTTACTATATAAAGTGTATAGGTATATAGTAAATATATATACTAGAAAATTATTCAAAATATACAGATGTATAAAGATATATGGTATAATAAACACACAAAGCACACATTTTAGTATTTATATATATGTATATGTATCATAATATCTTTTTAAATACACTTATATATACAGATTATATATATGTTATATTTATAATTGTAAAAAAAACTTGGCATCAGTTGAGAAATTTTTACAAGGTTGTAATATGTCAGACAGTCAGGTTTTTTTATGTTTTATATTACTTCTGTTGATTGATACCGTATATTCCGTGCATTTATATACAAATATATGACGTGTATATATCACTATTCAACATATAATTTCATCATCATATACTACATGTTAGATCGTATATTTCATATATACTATATAGCTTATATCGCACTTATAATATACTCTTTAAAAGATATGATTTTATTATTTGTACAATTGTACATACCTATTTGACTAATTGAAGAAATATCGTATAGTTCAATTGGTATATATTTGCAAATGAAACAATTATATATTAGGATGTAATGTGCTGCTTCTCGGAAACAAAATATATTAGGTATAATTTTATTGACTTCATTTTTTAATATGATTCATATAATATATTTGATATTTGAGTGTAAGGTTACAACATTATATTGATATTGTAAAGAAGTTTTTCTATTCTAGTAATCATATTGTCATATATCTTACATGCCTATAAGTACATCATTTATTTGTTATAAGTTTCTATAATATATAAAATTTGAATTTAAAAATATAAATAAGTGTATACATTCACATGCAGTGTAAATTCTGTTGTAAATCTGATTGTATTTTTTTTATGTAGGTTTCGATTGTAACTGTGAGCAGGAAAATTATATTTTTGTGATTTACTTCATACAGATTTTTAATTATTTTTAATTAAATTTGAATCTCGCAAACTTTGAGAAAATCTTAATACAACACCTTTTATAACGGAGATATTAAAATGATTATATATCTCGGTTGTAAATTGCGTTGTTTTCTCAGGAGCGCGTTGTAAATTGTGTTTGGAATATTTATATTTTTATACTATCTGTGAAAATTAAACAACAACATAATATACGTATATTTTTTTTTACAATGAGATTTACAACAGAATTTATAATGCATGTGAATGTACACCAAAACGAAACCCCGGATTTAATATAACATGCATTAATATTAATGCATATATGTATATTGCACTATACTTGTATATTGTTCATTGCATACATGCCCCATATGTGGTATTAGATGTAAAATATATATCTGTATAATATATGAGATTTAAATAAACCTAAGAAATATCACATATACATCTATGATGTGTGATAACTTCTGATAACGTTGAAAAAAAATATAGTTTGTTCTCGAATATATTATTAGGTTAACCTGTATAAATATATTATCTTTGAACTATAAATGACAAAATAATATACGACATATTAATTTTATATATCTTTTCTTACAAAAATTCAAAAAAAAATATGCAATTGTTGTATATACGGGTCAATAAACTTTGAATTTTGAATCTGATATCAACTATATATATGACGGTCGGAGATTTCACGCACGCACCATTTATATTTTATAATATTGAATCTGTAATAATTAATATACAATATATAAAACAAATAATATGAAGTATTTATAAATTAAGTTATTATATGTATGGATGCAAAATTCACTTCGCTATAATATGTATCTTATAGGAAATTTAAAAGCTGTGACCTTAATAGTAGTAATGTGCCAACTATCATACATACATTACCCATTTAATTAAAATTAACCACTAGATAAAATATATGCTTTTCATAAACCAAACACATTCATATATTAATTTTAAATAAAGATATATAGGAGATTAAATACATTCTTTTCATAAAACTATATAAATATTTATATATATATACGAGCGAGCAGGTATATAATAATACTAAATAATAATATGAAGTCAAAACTGAATAAAACCACGTGTAATATAAGTTCTTTTCATTTTTTTATTTATAAGTTTGCAGGCGTGTTTTAACAAAATATACATCCAGAACGTATATTTAATGTCATACACATTGTAAATAGAATTTTATTTTTTAACCTACCCTTTTATGTATATCCGTAGCTGGATTTGATGTTACAGGTAATACTAATTGAAATATTAATAATATTAAACCAATAAATGCACTTACACAAATTTGTTTCAGAATTTTACCCATTTTTAATTGTTTTTTAACTATTTAAGTATTCTTTTTTCTTATTTATTTAAATATAGCTATTTTTTTGTTAATTATATGTTAGAAAACACTTAATTTTTATCAACCAATATTTCATTAAGAATTACAAAAAAAAAAACCAAACACTATATACACACAATTTTTTTAAAAATATTTTATAAATTTCACACAAATATGTTGGAAAATAAAATAAATAACTTCGTTTTATCAGTTTTATATACCAATAGCATAATTAAAATAAATTTAAGATTTTTACAAATATTTCGCTTTTTATTTTCCTGTGCGATTTTACGAATCAAAATATAACAATGTTTTTTTAATATTATTAATTTAGCGAATAAAAATATAGTTATAAAATTGAATACATAATAAATGTTCTATAAAATATATGTAACAAAAAAAAAATAAAAAAACAAATGAATGCAATGTTTGTAGAGTATAAAAATGTTTTAAGAAGACGATGTAGAAATGTTAACTTTTAACTTGTGAATGAATACGAATTCGTAAAATGGTTTAAATTTATAAGCAATGACTCAAGATAATGTATTTATATATATCAATATTTTTACAACAGATGATGATCATTGGAGAAATCGTTAAAATCCCCTTCTTTTTATATATATATAAATATATATATAGATATAAATATATATATATATAAATATATATAGATATAAATATATACATATATATATATATATACTTCTGCCATTGCAATATTGGTTTCTCCTTTCTGTTTCAATATTGTATTGTATTCATTATTCAATGTTGTGTGTATGTTAACCGAAAAAACAATTTAATAAATGTATTGAAAGATTTTTTCTAATTAATATTGCGTGACACAATAATAAAGTGTATATGTACATAAAAAATGTACAATATTGACAATATATACAATTATGCATACATATAATTCTCAATAGTAAATATGCATCTATATATACTATTGTATTGTTGTATAGATAATAGATGATTAACTGAATATAATTAATCATATATTATATGTATAATAATAATGATAAATATGATTTAAAATGTATGTACACAATTTTTACCAACATTTTGCCGTGGATCGCCATCGCCTATACTAAATACTTCATATATTATAATATATATATCCACATATTTGTTTAATATAAAATATTATAATAATTTTATTAAAGCAAACGTATATTAATTAATATTTACATACATAGTACATACTCTCAATTATGATAAATTGAAAATCCTGTATTTTACGATTTACCTTTTTTTTGGTCAATATATTTAGTATATGCATATATTATATATACAATTATAAATATATATCATTACAAATGCATAAGCTTTTTTATTTAAAGTAATATTTTTGATTCGTAATTTTAAAGTGTTTAGTATGTGGTTTCATAAAATGCTTGCGTTACACTAAAAACATGAAAATTATATATTGCGTATAGTTTTTAGTTGATATATTTTACATATTTTGTTTTATTACACGATAAAAGTTTATTACAAAATAATCTAATGCTCGCTTAATAAAATATTGATATTAAAATGTTTGTTAAACTTTAACAATGCATTATTAGTATACGCTTATTAAAAGCATATCAACGTAGAAAATTTTGCCGTATAATTTATCATAAAATATGCTTCAATATACGATACTATTGCATACTATGATATACGCGATGTGCTTCCAAATCGAATATATTTTCATTTAAAACTTATTCGAAATATATTTACAAGAATCCTCATTCATTTATATATTTATCTAAATCAATATTGCCATATAATTTGTTGTAATTTAAATATTATTCAATTTATAATTCATTGAACCATATTTTAAGAATTGAATTGTTTTAATAAGAAAGAGTTTCCAACATAAACCAGTTTACATTGTGCGTACGTATATATATAGAGTTAAACTTCATATATATACATGTAATCAAACAACAATAATATACGTATATATAAATATATAACATATAATTTAAAATTCCATATATGTATATGTACATAAGTATTTTGTATTGATATATTAACTCGTGACATATTATTCATCTTACAATTAAAATAGATTTCATATGAGAAATACAAAACTAATACGTAAATCATACATAATTATAAATATTTTGATAACAAAATCAAGTTTTTTATATATTTTATGAAACGAAAATCTAAAATAAACATTATAATATATGTATAATATTTATATATGGTATATATAATTTATATAATATATTTAAAATTGAAGATTCAATAATGTGTACTAAAATTCTAATTATTAATTAATGTACACATTTATCTATTGACGACAGCGACAGAATAAATTTTTCCTAAATGGAATTTTTTCTCAATAACCTAAATATATTATTGTAATATCTATCTATATATACTCGTATATATATAATCAACAATAAAATTACATGAATTTATTACTGTGCGGAATTCTTTATTACATTTTCCATATTGTGAAAATACAGGGTGAACAGTTGAACAAAAATTTGTCATTTTAATTCAAAAATTTGAAGATTTAGGAATAATTATCCCACTCTTTGTATATAAATTCACCAATAATGCACATACAATGAGATGAAATTATTGGTTTTATCGCAATTATTAAATATATATACTTATAAATAAATATATAAAGTGACTCTGAAGTGTAGTTGATAAATTACTTCATTCAATTATTTTATTTCTTTTAAGATTGTGGGTTCAAATCCTATACGGAATACATGAAAATTGTGTTTTTCTGTTAGTTTCGAACATTAATTTCACACATAGTTACATATAATTCACATGCAATTGGACTTATATAGCTAATGATCAAAATCGTAAACGAGAATTATACGCATATGAAACCAATAACAGAAGAATTTGTGTAAAGGCTCAGACCAATCTTCAATTGTAAGCATGCATTAATTTCGTTTAAAACTATAATTTTAAAGTTTTGAAAAGAACAAATTATGAAAATTTAATAAGCATATATTGACTACGAGGGCCGTTCGATAATGATCCGCTATAACAAAAAAAATTTTAAGGTTGAAATATTATTTTTTTTTAATTTGTTGTGTTGTTGTGAAACCCTGCAATTTCCATATATGGTATTATTTAAAAAAATAATGCAGATTTTTTTATAAAATGTTTCCGAACCATTCGAACTATAATCAAACCAAAAGATTTCAACCAAAGGAAAAAAACAAATAAAAGTTTGAAGGATTAATAATTATTATTTATTCAAAATATAATACAAAACGGATGCATGCCAATATTTTAAATAAATTTGTGGATACAAACAATCCATTTTTTGACAATAAATAAAAAGAATTTAAATAATAAACCAATATTTAAATGTTCCGATTGCAAAATCTTTGCTGAGATATATTAAAATCTATAGGTCAATTGGAACGTTATACCCGATAATAGAATGTAAAAGATTAAAATTAATTAATTTTTTATGTTCATTGGTCTAGTAATGAATTAATTCTTTTATATGATAAATGTAAAATTATGAACTTGACTTGACAGTGACCCATAAAAGTCATGGGATAGTGAAGTTTTATAAATATTACGTCAATAAAGCGCTTGAATAAATATTTTTTTAATAATTCATTAATAAAACTAAAAAGTGGCCCTCCCCCTAAATAAAATATGTTAAACTTACGATTCCAATGATAAGAAGTTTGTTTGCATATTCGTTCAAGCAAAGCTAAACGTTGCCTACCATTTGTTTTATTGGCATAATATTTTCTGCGTGCTATATAAGCCCATTATATTTTCTTCTTCTAAATATTCTCTTACAGTTTCTACACTAAATTCTTTGGAGGTTACATTTTTTAACTCAGTTGATATTTTAGGCTTATTATTATTTTTGAATTATTTTATAATGAGATTATATGTTCTTTTTCTACTGTCCCCCCCCTATTTGTTCTTTAAGAAAAAATTATGTGGTATTATATAGTAATAGCTAATAATACCATACTATATGTAATCCATATTCTTAAATAGAATTTAAAAAAAGCAATTATTATATCACATTATGAAAGTTTTAATGTAAAGCGGCTTAAGCCACAAATAAAAAATAGAGAATGATATAATATATTTACATATTTAATTCAATTTAAACGTATTTGATTTATTTAAATGTTTCAAGATCAAGGGTGAGCTGGACATATCTGCAGTAAAGAATAAAATTTTAATTATGATTGAAATTAGATACTTGGACATATATGCCAACACTTTAAACACTATTATACATATATATTATATATATGAAATGAAATGATATAAAAGGTGTATTAAGCGATTATGAAAAAATATACATAGGTTTGCATTACTTACCATTCATTATTTTTAGATATAAATGATAATATAATTCGATTTTTTAAAACCTTTTATCTGTTCCGCTATAGCACTTCATATTTGTCATAATTATATTATATGCGTATACATGCATACATATATTTCGTTCTTGTTTGTGTTATGTGTTAACTTGTGCATATTTATATATAGTAATGTAATTTTGTGCTGTAGATTTATTTCATTATTCATATATTAACATGTATTTCATATCTCAATTTAAGTTAAATACGTATATACACTATATATATATATATATATATATATTGATATTATTATATTCCTCACATATAATTATTTTTAATAATATTTTAAACACTCTATCAAAAAAGAATTAGTATTTCTTTATAAAACCTATCGCGGAATGTGAAAAATTTACGCGAATAGATGTAGATATATAGATATATATACAACGTGATTCAACTGGCACAACGCTTTATTGTATATAATATATAGATATATGTATAATAAATAATAATACAACGGTGCACTTCATATACAAATATACGACCTACTATTTGTGCGTTGTAAATCGTTAAGTATAATTAAAATTATTAAGTTATTATATATTATATATGTATACGTATATAAAAATTCTTCCATTTACATATCAAGTATGCACATTTTTACAAATAATATTAAATCGATAATTAAATTAGAATTTCGCAACCTAATAATAAATAATAATAAACCTAAAGATTTATTATTTTCTTTACAAATAAAGAAAAACATACAAATATTTTATAATAAGGATAAAGGTTTCAATTCCATGATATGTAATTAATTTTTAATTTTATTTATAAAATTTCTGCATAATATATTACAAAAAATATAATGTATCCTTAAGCACCTTTCACAAACATACCATTATTATATCTGATATATGTACTGTCCTATCGTCAGTTCCATGAAAGTGCTGCAGGATGAGTGAAAAAAATTTTCTTGCATTGCATTTCAATGGAATCATTTAGTGGCCATGATATTCAAAAACTATAAGGATATATATATATGTATATGGCCATCATCTGCCCCAAACGGATTATCTGTGTAAATACTAAACGAACGGCTTGGGTAAATCGGGTGATGATGTGTGAGGGTTCCTTTATAATGAGACCAATGAAATATGTTTAACTATAAATTGTAAAAAATTATATATATAATATTATATTATAAATAAAATATATATTTTTTATTGTATATATACTCTTAAATACACATATACATTCTGCGAATTTATTACCATAATTATAAAATGTTTATGGCTATAATATTTTCTTCAAAGTGATGAAAAGATTTTCATTATATGCACTGCACGAAAAGAGCTAAAGTAAAATTGCCATTTAGTTTGATTAATTCTGTTTTGATGATATTTTTCTAAAATCTTTTACATGAATAATTGAATATATAGTAATTGGATCTGTATATAGTCTGCTGTAAATTTATGCTGATGAATTTATCTATTTATTAAATATTGAATATATTATACTATTTACAATCGTGTAATATACATGCATAAATAAATATTCGTTTTGATAACCCTAAGTTCATCTACGCAATTGTACGCAATAAAATATTCTGTTTTATGTTATCATATGGTATGTAAAAACGTATATGCCATATGCGCGTATGTATATATTTTACAATGAATGTAATTATAGCAATTATATATAGACAGACAGTTGTCGGCGGTCAAACATATATAATCAGAGCAATTGGATAATGTATGCCTTACAGTTATTATATTACTTTTAATTATAAAAATTTAAAACAGAATTATCTAACGGATTAATATACTCAAACTGAGTTGTTTGTAAGGTTTAGTTACGATAACTAAAAAATTATAAGGCAGACTTTTCCTGTAAAGGGTTTGTTTTGACCTCCTCTGAGTGGTTCGAAACATTAAATTACATTAAAAATGTACCATATTAAAAATCTACCATATTTTTGGATATATGACCAAAAATTTTTCACGACTGTGGGCGGAAAATATACTCTTTGTACAGTCATAGGAAATCACAGTTATTCGGGATAATATATTTTCATTTCTTTAATTTGTATATAATACAAATATAATACTTATGTATATAATAATACTTATGAATTTGTATATATATAATACTTATAATAGTATAATACTTATGATATTTGCCAATCTCTATACAGTGTGTCCCAGAACCCGACCATCAATACACCGGTTTTAGGTTCTATGGGTCATTTATGGAGTTGGGACCCGAAAACATTCCCAAAAATTTTTGGTCGATTCGGCTTCGTTACGGAGTTATACGAAAAAATCTCCATAACTGGTTATGGTAATTGAAATATCAGGTACCTACATTTTTATACTTTTTAAAGTCTAAACTTTTAGTAAAAGTGAAGACATGATATAAAATTTGTCTTTGTATGCTATAGCAATGAAAAGTATGGCTTTTCTGTCCCACGCAGATAAACATTTTTAATTGTTTTATGGATTTATAAAAGAAAATCTAATTTCAATCTAAAGATTTATTTGTGAAACAGACTACACAAATACAGTATTTTAACATACATCCAAAAACTAGTATTTCAATGAGAACTATGCTCTGTCTATTCCCAAAAAAAATCATTATGATCTTCAAAATTTATTCAAACTTTTATTTTAAGGTTTAATTTCGAAGAAAAAGAAAGTATGAAAGATAATATAATAATTAACCCGTATGTAATAAAGAACGTACATTTATTACATATATATAGTAGATCACCATGGTCGGTTATTTTGAATTTTATTTAATAAAGATTTTTCGCGATTCGGGGTAAAAAAACCTCTTTGGAACAATTTGTACATATATAAATTTCCATTGCACGACAGCTCATTGTTTTTGGTTTACCATAGATTAGGGTTTGCGATATATGTTTTAGAATGTTACATATATAAAGATACGAAATAATATACATCTTTAAATATATATACGTTTCTGAACTCAACTGTGAATTTGTTTATGCAAAGGTCAGAAATGTTTATGAAAATGAAACTGGTATCTCTATATATACATCCTATAATGTTTATATGTATCAACATAAATAAATAAAAATGCAACTATGTTGCTATAATATTGTGATATACAAGTAAACTCTAAATCAAATCAAACTTACAATATTATACTGCCGACATAAAATGTTGCAATTTTTTTCCCATTTTAAATCTTTAATCCAGATGTAGTTTTTTGTAAAATATTACCATAGTACATAGTATATTACATAAATCGTTTGTTGTTTTATAATACATGTGAGGAAAAAAGATATGCGAAACAATGAGAATATAATTACGTTAAACATTTTGAGGAATTTATAATACATATTAAATTATTATACGTAGTAAAATATACATAAAAATAAAATTTTTAAGCTTTTGCAATATAGGCGTACGACATTTCTAAAAAAAATTATGGAATTAAGCTGAAATTAAAAAGCCGTTAATTTTTACTTTACTGTATACAGTTTTTTATCGTTTTGAAAAATCAGCCAACCAAACCAGAAATTTTAAGTAAATTTGATAGGGAAATCCACTTGAATTTCAAAATCGGTTGGAATATACGCACTGCTAAACATTTAAAAGTAATTACCAAAATGCTTATTGCTTATATTTAGTTCATCCAGGTCAATGATGTATCCATAATGTTTTCTTTTGTATCCACATAAAATAAATATGTTTCTTATTTAAAAAATTACAAAATTAATCAAAATTAATATTAAAATATATGTTAATATAATATTGTAAATGTAATATACGAATACCATATAACATATATATATATATATATATATGATAGAAAACGTAAACAATATTTATTATAACTGACCATCTCTACTTGATTAACATTGACTGTTATACAAAAAAAATCCTTATTATTCCATCCATAAATCTAAATAATTTATTATCAATAAAGTACAATAGATATTAAAAAAAACATTTTTGACGTCATGTTTGCAAATAATAAAAATAAAAATATATATGAATTATTAATCTTATGAGTTGTTTCTCGTTATTTTTCATCAGTAAAATAATAAATAAATAATTTAATTTTTTTGTTTTCAATTATATTCTAAAACAAATCATGAATCAATTTATTATTTCATAATCATTTGTAGAGATAATAGCTTTTTATATAATCTATTTGCGAAGCAATAGTATGGTATTTCGTTGGTAAAGCAATAATATATTGAGTATAAGTGGTGCGGCGGCTGGCGGTAAATAGGCGCGGTTGGAGGAGGCTGTTGATGGACAAAAAAGTAGCTGAACAAAAATTAACAAAATGTCTCGCCTTTATTTGGCTATAAGAAAAAAATTTGTAATATTAATTTTTACAACAATTATTAATTTTTAGACCTATATTAATTTTTAGATTTAGACCTATAATCAGTATTGGTGAAACTTTGTAGTAAAGTTTATAGATTTATGGTATAGTGCCCATAATTCTGTAAATTAATTATTCAACATGAATTATTCAACATGAATTATTCAACGAATCATTCGTCTTTGAACATATAAATATATATAAATGATGTATTTATGCAACGAAATGTTATTGTGTTTAATACATAAATTATTAATTTTAAATAGTAATTAGATAAAAGATAAAACATTATTTTCATTACTAAAAAATTACATATTCATTCAACCGCTGGCTATTAATAATATTTGTATATTATTATAATATAGAGATGCTTTTCCTCTGTTGTGTGAATATAAATTTTTCATCCATATACATTAATTATTATGGATAATGATATTTTAGTTATTTCATTTTTTTTATTGGTGATTATTATATTTAAAATGAATTTGTTATAAATAGATGAAAATTGAAATATAATAAAACACAATCGATTCCTTTCAAATTTTCATGAAATATGATGATAACATATGCTTATTCTAAATAATTTTTAACTTACACTATAGAGACTGGTTTTTTAAAAGATCAAATTAATAGACTCATTAGAATACAATTTAAAGTTAGTTTGGTTTATATAATTGCATAAAAAATGTAAGCTATGCAAAATATAATTTTCTATATGCATTAGGAATAAGAAGAGAATTTAAACCATTTTAATTTAACCATATAATTTATATTTATACATTACATTATAGTTAGTTTTTAGAATACAAGAAGAAATAACGCTCACGAAATACAAAATTTAAAACAAAATAGATTTTGCTTTATTCACAAACTTATGCATCTTCATCTCCACTACAAAATTTCGTCGAATTATTTAATTATTAAATACATAGAAATATATATATATATATATATATACTTATTTATATTTGTTTTTATTAATAATAACAATAATTTAATTTTTTTTTTCCATTTTTATGAATAAATTTAATCAGTCCATAATATTCAGATAAAAAAAATATAATTAAATTTATGTCTAGTAAGTATTTTTTTTTGTTTTGTTTTGTAAAAATTAAAGCGTTTTTTATTATATATTATTTTTGTGTAGATACGCATGTAAAATAAATATTAAAAAATATTATTTAATACATTTTCCATTGCATTTCAATAGTCTGATCAAATGATTAAAATTAAATCCATCAATTATGTAACGCTTTTTGTTGCTGGTTTCACAATATGAACTGGTTTCACAAAATTGTATTTGTTGTTGTGGGAAACATTTTTTGTTTTTTTTTTAAATATATAAAATCCCAATTTCGCGATTGTGATAAATAAATAAATAAAATAATAAATAGATGATATGCTAAGTTATTAACTTGGTAAATAATTAATAAATGCTTGCGTCCCATGGTATATATCTTTACATATATGATATAACCATGTAACTTATTTCCATTTGCAATCTTTTAAATTTATTTTTGACATTCATTTGACTATTTTTTTGGTCCATTAAACACTATCAAACAAAAAAATTGAAATTAATGTTATCATATGAATGACATATTTTCAATTTATATTCCATTTTTTGGATTTAAAGACAATATAAAATGAACACAACATTCTATTATTATTTCCTATAGTTTGTTGCATAAAATTAAATTGTTAATAAATAATATTATAAATATCTAAATTCATCATCAGAAATATAAATTTCAATATATGATTTTATCCATTTAAACATTAAGTACATACTCATTAATGTTTAATGCTTTTTTGTACGTTAATTATAATTTGCATTTATGTTGTTTGTGCATAGATATAATTGATGATAATACTTTTTTTATTACTTTTACAAAAACAAAACAAATAAATAATTAAGTTAATATAATTCTAATCTTTGTTTGTATTCACATTAATACCGTGATCACGAGCTTTCTGACAATTATAACTATACACATTATTAATATCACCTTCATCACAATTGTCATTGTCCTTTATCGCGGTGCTGAGATTTGTTGAGTGGTCTAAACCAACAGATGAAGAAACATTTGGCTGCAATGGTTGAAATGCCGAGCCTAATGATGGTTTCCACTTAAAACCAACACAAGGTTTAAATACTTGTATCGTCTCATTGTGATTTGCATCATTTAATTTAAGGCATACCTATAAAAAAAAATAAAAAATCAATATATTTTTTATTTTTTATTTTCATAACATATTTTAGAGTTAAGATTTACTTTTTTTGCACAATCATTCGGTGGACATGATAAAAATCTATTGATTCTTGGTGATGCACCAATTAATGATGATGGGCAATCTTCCGGTGATGTGCTTTGACTATCACCTATATGTAAGATATAACACATAATATATTGTAAATATTCTAGTGATAATTTAACTCGTTTAGTCAGCCAGTAAGTCTGATTAAATGACTAAAGAAGAGCAATTATAATTGAGATATCATTATTAGAATATTCTATTAACTATGTGATGAATAATTAGAAATGCCCCTTAATAATAATATTTTAATTCGCAGAGCATTTTAAACATTAACATTTCTAAATGTACATTCGATTTCCCCCATTTATAGAATCACGGAGATTTATATTATTTTTATTATAAAAGAAATGTGATTACAATTAAAAGTTCAAACTTTCATCCAAGGTAACTTCTGAGGATTAATGTGATTTAATGTTAGTTCAATAACGTAAAAGGTGCGAAGAAATTTGATTAGGTTCGTTTAACCGTAGTTGTGTTTGACGTATAAATCATCAGACGTTATTTGCTAAAGTTCTGTACTAAAAGGGTATTATGGGAGCCGATACTATCGCCAATTCCTTTATTTTATCAAATTTTTATATCAATATTAAAATTGAACAAACGAACAACACAAAATATTTTACTGATTATAAAATAAACGAAAGATAAAATAAATTACTTTTTCATCAACAGAATTATTTTTGGGTAAATCGGCGCCGATCATAAAAACTTTGCGGTGATATTCTGTCTGACGGTGTCTGTTGCTTCGCGGCCCCAAATGTTAAAAAACAACTCTTTAGACTCCGAATAAATTATTTTTTCATCCGATAATGTTCGATTCGTTTAAAGCCGGTTCTCATATGAGGGGTTGAGGTGCGAGTTTTTTATTTTTACATGTAAATTACAATAACAAATTTACTCGCGGGTTTTTACATTGAAATTATGAAAATTTTTATTTAAATAAAACTGTGTTTGTTGATAAATCACCGATAACAAAACAACTGCATACGAAAAATACCCTCACATGTGAATCATCTGAGTTTTTTTTAAATGTACACTTGACCCCGGGGTTTTGTTCCTCATATGAAAACCAGCCTTTATAAACATAGATATTAAAAAAATTGTATTACCCGATGATAAATGTTCTGGGTTTGGTGTTTGCGTATTCACGGATCTGGTTATATCACCTACACCATCGTGCAATAAATCAGCTAATGGTACACGATGACCATCAGGTGTACCACGTGAAAACTATAAATATTGAAAATTAAATGGTTTTATGTTGTTAACATAATACTCAATAAACATTTAACGTACCAAACTAATTTCTGGACGACATGTGTGTTGTTGACCCGGATGTAAAACTAATCTTTCAATTTCTTGATTAAGTCCTTCTACTGAATTACGCATAGGTCGTGTATAAGATGGATGTGATCCACGTGATGGTATTAATACAGGATTTCCTTTATCTGCGATTTTGTTTTTCGTTATTGTTATAATATATGCTATAAATCAAAATGTTATTACTTACTATGAAATGGACTTATTGTTTGTGAACTAACTGAATTTTCACTACCACGATTTTGGAATTTTTGTAGTCTTTGTCTTATTATATTCTCAAATCTCATATCGTTTAATTTGTCAATGCTAATATTAGTAGATAAACCAATGGGACAACTGTAATTTGCTGGTGCACTACAATTAATATCAAACTTTAACTGCTCAATATAAGACTCATCAGTTTGTGCAGCCTTATCAAATTGTAATACAGTTTTATACATTAATGATGATGGCGACGTCAATTCAGATGATGGATTCCTATATAATGTATCAAGTGATGCGGTACGTCTGATGCATGTAACTATATATTTATAGAAAATATTATGGTAAAAATATAAATATTTTAGCTTTAAATATTATTACGATATTAACCTTTTGATGTTAAAATAGCACTGGAACTGCGATGGCACCTCATATTAAAAACAAAGCCACAACTTACTAGCCGGCCACTATGGCCTTCAATTAAATGGAGTTCAGGTGAAGGGTGCCGAATTGGTGTAAAAAATGCTGTAAATAAATGTAAATTATCACTATTTTTTATGTTTTTATGGTGTTTATTTTAAATATCTACTATTATTTTTTGAAATTGCCGAGGACGCACGCATTAAAGATGAAATTGGTAAAGTGGCCTTAATGGGTCCCATTTTTTGTGGTAAACCATCGCCTTGGTTTCGACCACGACCAGTCATTTTTTTCTTTTTACTTATAAAACGTAATTATGTTATTATTTATAAGCACTGTTCGTTTATTTTTTATTAAAGATAGATATTTTTTCATTTACAATAACTTTTGAAATAATTTAATTTAATGTTGAAGTGAGTGATAGATACTTTTTTACTATAGGATTGGTTTTTGTTCCCTAACACCTTTTCAAAACAGCTTCAACAACTATATTCTCCAAATAATTAAATAAATAAATATAAATACGTATTGTAGGTACATTTTTAATCATTTTCTTTTAATTTCTATAATTTGATTATATTAAAAATTGTGAACTTTGAAAATGATGTATACAAAAAAGAAAAAAATTAATATATGCACTTTTTGTTATAACATGTTTACAAATGCAGATGCAGAAACCAGAAACAGATCAGACATCAGAGAATAATAAATAATCGTATGCAGAATTGCAGATATTAAGCCTATTTATGTGCGGACCATAGGTATGCTTGACAGCTGATATACAATTTTGTATGACGTCACTCTGGGTGAAAAAATTTTAATATGCGATATATTTACCTTTTATATTTTATCTTTTATATCTATTATTTTTCTGTTTTTGATTTTTTCTTCTTGTAACATTTTACTTAAATACTTAATTCTAAAATACATTCTTGCTCTTAATTGTGTTTAGTTCAAATTGTCTTAATAAAATTATTTTAATAATAATTAAACGATTAATTAATTTATTATTAATAACAAACATATAATCAAAACAACACGACAATTTTTTGTTTATTTTTTCAATGAATAATAAACCATAATAAACATAAGCACAATAAAACAAAAACTCAGAGTGACGTCAGAAAAATGAAAAATGGCGAACATCAAAAATTGTCGAGCATAATTCTTTATTTCTTTATACTATGGTCCGCACATAAATAGGTCTATTGTCTACAACCAGCAGGTGTATATATAGGGTGTTTTCGTTTATTCCTCTTGTGCGAACACAAACGCACAAGTTACACAAATACGTTTTTTTATTGCACTTGTGTTAGTTGGGTTATATGACACATGTTCGAAAATACCTCCACTTAGCACTTGTGTTGACACAAATTGCCCTATCTATTTTGTAGGAGCACCATCGCATGAGATTCTTGTTGCTTAATCGTCACAATAACATTTTCACATATAAAGCGCCATTTGTAAACAAAATTAACACAATACTATTTTATAATATTCGAACACAGAGCTTAATTTGGTTTACATAGTCCAATCGTAGTAACATTTTCTAACATTTTTCTACTACGATTAACATTCGATTTCTACTACATTACAGACAGCGTAGTTAAATATTGTTCAATCTCAACTCAAATTTTTTATCTTTCTCTCTTACATATATTATTTGAGAACCATGCTCGGCCGGCTAGTGGCGGCGGCGGGAGCCATTTTCGCGCATATACGTAGCCAATGACTGTACTTATTGCAATTTGCACCGCTATAAAAACCGTACCTTTTCTAATAATTTATTAATTTTTCAATAGATATATATAGAACAAGATCGACAGATATTTATTATTATTATTTATTATTATATATTAAATTCTACAATATGAACTATTCAACAGAAAATTTTACGGGTAAATATTAAAACCTGCTATTGATTTATAAATTTACGAACAAAAACCATTATTGTGTATCAAACTAAAATCTAAACAAAAATAATAACAGTGGTTGCGGTCATTAATTCATTAATTTTTTTATTTTAGGCGAAATTAATTTAAATTTAACATCAGAATATAAGATTCCATTGAAAACAAAAACAAATGTTACTCATAATATTTCAGAAATAACAAATGTGGTATGCTTTACATCGCCATTGGATAATGCTGTTGAAGAATATCAACATAAAGAATTAACTACATGTGGATTTAATAAAAATACTCGAAATTCAAAACAGTTAATAAAAAGAAGTATAAATAAATGTGATCAAATCATTTGTGAACCTAATGCAACATCAAGATCCATTGTAGTCAATGAAACTATAATGCCCAATACGGGTCTTTTGCTTTCGTCAGATCAATTGTCTAATGAATATCCCGATGAAATGAAAAAATTAATGTCACCTTTATTTTGCGATGTTTGTTTTATATCCTTGGATTGTAAAACAAACGCAAACATTCACTATGCATCCAAGAATCATGAACGTAAGATAAATTCATGGTTGCAAAGTTGGTCAAGACGAACTGGTCAACCGTTAGCAAAATTAGTTAAAGTGTGTATATCATGTTTTGCGATTGATTCATTATATATACACTGAGCGAAAAAATCGTTTAAATTCCAATAAAACAATAATGATAAAGTGTTTTAGATATGATTTTGCTTCGAAAGGGCTTTTTTTTAACTCATAGTTTTCGTTTTGATTTCATTAAATAAGTTTTATAAATATTCCTTTAATAATTAATAATTGATGATTTTAATTCCCTGGAACTGGTGCAACGGTTTCATATATAAACAATTCTATAGGTTACATATATTCAGTATTTGCACCACTTGTTGTATTAATGCACATTGGCGTTAATTGTGGTGAAGACAAATCGAATATACCGTTTTTCACAAATTTCATGACTATAAATTACATCCACAATTTTCACAATTAAATCAATTCTGAGAAATACACAAACTCCAGCAAAAACGCTTTAAAGTACACAATTATTAATTCAAAGTGTATCATTTTGAATAATTTAATATAAAAATTAAAACCATTTTGTTTAAAATGTTTTAAAACGAATTCGTCTTATTTCAAGTTTTTCGCTCGGTATATATACAATGTATATTATACATATTAGTAAAACAAACTTTATGTTAAATTTAATCACATTTAATGAACGAAAGGTCGATGAAGATACAACGGATTTTACTACTAAACATCCATTTTATTGCAAGATATGCGATTTAACATTGACATCCATACAACATGCTCGCGGGCATTACAGAGGGCGAAAACATAGATCGTAATTTAATTTTTAATTCACTTTCTTATTCAATTTTAATTTCATTATACTTTTAGAACTGTAGCTGGACGAACGAAACCAAAAGGTGTAGGTTATTATGATTTAAATGGCAAATGGAATAAATGGTATAACCGCAATAAATCGATTTCAATTGCAATGCTAAATCTTTTAAAATAAACTTTTTGAATTTTATATAATAGCAAAAAAATTAAAACAGATGCAAGTAATCGTTTTGGCATTGGTCAAAGCTTTATTGAACCAAAAATGAAACTAAAGGAAATTGAAAAGATAGCAAGTATAGAAGATGATAAATATTGTAAAATGTGTAATATTTGGGTCTCACATGAATTGATTATGCAACAACATTTGAACGGTGCAAAACATAAAAAACGGATAAAAGACTTTGGTAAATTACAGAATTTTAATTTACATTTTTCTAACTTTATAACTGCAAGTCACCTCTAAATAATTAATTAAACGAATATAATGCCTCAGAATTTTGTTAAATTTGATTTAAATGATCTTTCCTGTTTTAAAAAAATAAAATATTGCTATAAGAACAAAACGCTCCAATCATGAGTAACCGTTTTCTTTTTGTGCATTATTTATCTAATAATAGGAAATTTACCAGCAAACTCAAATAATAATATTCTGTTAACTATACAGAACCTTAAGGACAATGGTCAGCCAAATGATGATATATCAATTTATCGTACACCAACCGGAAATTACTATTGTAAAATATGTGATAAATATGCAATGGAGGCAACTTTTCGACAGCATTTAATTTCAAAAAAACATTTAAATAAAAATAAATTGAATGCATGTCTAAGAAAGGCAGGAGCCATACAATAAACTATATATATTTACGTTTAAATAACCTGTTACTGGAATTAATTTAATTTTTTTGACGTGAAACTTAAGGCAACGAAACATGAAATTTATATACTATTTGTTGTGTTATTAAATCAATATATTTCTATCAACTTAATTTACAGTATGCAAGTGATTAAATATAATGCATTATTTCCAGTTTAACGAAATTATTCAAGAAAGCGATGATTATATGAATGAATCAGATAAAGGTGCTCAAAGTTTAGTAGCTAATATTTCAAAGGTGGGTTTTAAGATCCATAAACGTAAAATTTGAATGTAGAATGTAGATGAATGTAGAATTACACTACACAATACACAATTCCGTTTCTTTATACAGAGTTACACCGTGTAACTCATATGATTTGTGACGTCATAGCCCTAACTTTATTGAATAAACTTTCCTCTACCACGGTTAATAAAGAAACGCACCCCTGATGTTATAACTATTTCAAATGAGGGTACTCATATAGGCATCCTTCCAATTATAATTAATATTTAAATTGTTGAAAAAAATAAATTATTCAATAAATATTCATATAAATATAACTCGAGATTATTGAAGACGTTAAATCAAATATTTATTAATTTGCTCGTAACTTCAAACCTATCCAACCAAGAATAATCGGGTTATCGTTGATAATAAAATTTTACTCGGTCTATTCCTTTAGAGATATTAAGGCTCAAATTAGAGAAAACGTTTTTTTTGTTCATCAAATTCAGAAAAATTGATATAAACTAATTTAAATTTAACGGTTTTCTTTATTAAGAAATGGCCGAAATGCCGCTCGTCGAAATCGCATACTGCATGTCTGTATATACCTATATATTTTAATTTTATAGAAATGTATATGGTAATATCGAAATAAAGGGTGATTGGATGATTAATAAATATTTACTCAATGCTTGAAAATGTATAATAATTGTAATTTACTATAGTATATCATAATTTAAAGTATGTATTATATACCACTACCAGTATTATAGTATGTACTTGCACACATATTTAATAATGGGTATAATATAAAATGTATTCTTTAAAAAAATGTAAATCATTACCTCATAATAAATGCAGAAGAATTAATATTTTATAGATTTAATTATGTATAGGAATATTATTATTAAAATTCTGTACTCTTATAACATGCAATATATTCATTCTATCATATATATCATTTCAAATTCCAATAAAAATATACGATATATAACAGTTATATTAGGTATATCAGAAGTTAAAGTATAAATTTATAAACATTTAGTTCACATAAAAATAATAAAACAATACCGCGAATTATCAATATGTTATTTTTATCATTATTTCGGAAAATATTTCGGTCGTCTTTTCACAAATCAATGAATAATCCACATAGTTCTTTGGATGCTGAATATTTATTCATCGTTGTTCAACGTATATGTGGTATATTACCATATAAAGTACATTTGAATCAATATAATAATGAATTGGTTATTCAAATTTCACGTCTGGGATTATTTTTTACTGTATTTAATGTATTTTTTCTGGGGGTATTTTCATTAAAGGGAATGTATCATAGAATTTATCAAACAATTGAAATAATTCCAGATTTTGAGTTTAATATTGATGTTATTCTATTGCATACCGTTTTAACAATGTTTCTATATTTTAGCAATTCAATGAGCATAATCATGTGTGTATTCGGACAACGTAAAACATTACTTCAATTCAAAAAATTAGAATTAAAACTAGATAAGTGTTACGAAATTTTACATTTTGATCGTTCATTAATGTATAAAAAAATTATTAAAATTGTATTTATAAAAATTTTGGTAATGTTATTATTATTGATTACAAACATAACACATTCTTTATTATTCTATACTAAATTACATAGTAATAATAATAATAAACAAAAAAATGCCATTGAATTAATAAATATTTGTTTTGGTGTATGTTTACCGAAATTTTTTATAAACATTTTTTTATTTGCATTTATTACACGTATAAGTATAATTTATTATCATTTTAATCAATTACATTTTTTACTTAAAGGTGTATGTAGGAAAGAACAAAATATGAATTAATTGCTTAAATGTGCTAATATATATAGGAGTTTAACTTAATGTAATAAACTCATTTATTGTCATACAAAGTAGTATATATATATTATGTTATACTGGTTATACACAAAATAATAAATCATTGTTATAAGTAATGCATGTGGAAAGAATTTTTTGTTAATATATTCTTTTCTATGATATTTATTGTTTGCTATAAATATCATAGAAAAGAATATTTAAAATAATTTATTAAAATGGTACCCCATCCAAGCCGTATATCCAATATTTAAAGTAATACCTTTACATATGGAAAACAAGCCTAGCAAACACCTAAAAAATATCTAAAACTTTACTGACTTGTGAGATATATTTCAATGCGTTATATTAACTAAAAAAATCTTACGGTTTTATGGATATTATCATAACTATATACCGAACATTGTTTTTCAAAACAAAACTTATATATTTACTAGTGATTATTTCATATATATATTTATATTATTGTAAAGATATAGATTTGACTATATTATAAAACGAATTAAATTTATGTGTGACGCCTGTGGATTAGGATTAGAGGATATTGATAAGAAACATTAATTGTTTTCCTTTTTGGTTGTTTACATTATGTTAAAGATATGAGGCAGACATTTTGACAGAAAAACAACCCCGCCTGTTGTCCCAATTGCGTCTAATCGTGTAAGTCTTATTATTTTGTTCAAAAATTTAGGGTTTGTTTTCAGAGATCTGAATTTTAGATATGAATTAGATTTGTTATAATTTGTTTTATTAACCATACATAGTTGGACTCATACGGGGACTATCCTTGTAGGACATTCAAATTGTAGATAGATAAATGACGTTACATTTTTTATTCACTTATAACTTCAAGAGCCATTAATCATTATGTTATATATTAAATTTGTAGTTAAATGAAAACACCACTAGATTAATTAAACCGATGAAGCATGAGCGTATTTATTTTTTTATCAAAAATTTATGAATCACTTTATGAAACATCTTACTTTTTGTAAATTAAAAATTTTATTTCACAAATTCAGCAGCCCAATTATATACATTTGCATATATATAAAATCATATTCCTTTTTGTTTTTAGTTATTAAAAAAAATCCATTATGCATATACAAAATATATAATATTTTTCGTACAAAATGATATATTTTTCATTTGAAATGTTTATTTGTTTTAAGTACAAATCTTTTTTTCTTTTAAATAAAAATTATTGTGAAGGTAAATGGTATATTATTATCTTTTTGACCCTTTGTATTGGAGTGCGGTGCCATCCCAGTTTTAATTCCATATACATACATTCTAAAAAAAAAAATGTTCCGTTGCATAGGGTTAACAACACATAAAAGTATGTTATCATGATAAAAAAATTCATATTAATAGCATTTTAGATTCAGAAAAAATGTGCCTTTTTGCATTTTCATTCTGAATGGAAATCGCTATAAGTTGAAATTACAATCGATTTTGAAAACAAAACAAATCAAAATTGCTAGACACACAGTACCATATTTGATATAAATATTAATGAAACTAGCGCCAATACACCAATTGATGATGATACTGAATATTTTACACTTGTATTAGCTATAATGAAAAAAAAAACAATAATTATAACTTATGTAACATATAATAGCCTACTTATAAGACACCTATCCTATACATATTAATTAATATTACTTTAGTTTGCATCCGTTTTGGGCATATGAATAAAACTAATAAGTAATATATATATATATATATATATATATAATATTCACTGGGTTTTTTGTACAGTCTTTGCTATAGATTTAAAAATACAAATAACGTTTTTTTTGTAGATACAGTGTCTATTTTATCCGGAGTCATTAAAATATAAAAAGAAAATAATGTTCAATCCATTTTTTTAATTCAGGGTCTATAGGGCCTAATTATACATATGAGCTACACTTACTTATAAACACATATATATCAAAGGCGATGCGTGAAACAGTTCGTCAAATTGTTCAAACAATAGTTTATTAGGAAAAGGCAAATATGTGTGTATACTTAATTGATTTAAAAAAAAAAAAAATTGGATTAGCAGCGGATTAAATTTTCGGGGCGGATTAAATTTTCAAAGTGGGGTAAGCCCTCAATTTACAGCACTTATTTCACTTACTCGTATATTAAAAACTCATAAAAAAGAGAATACAATTAAATAATATATATGCGAATCTTTATAAAAATTCACATACGGTATTGGGATGTATCTTTCCACTTTGAATAATTTGTTCCTGGTATATTTAGCATACAATTAATCCTTGATTTATTATTAAATAAATATTTATTGACTGTACCAATTACTAAAACATCATATAGCCCATCTGTATCATCAAGTGTTACCTTATTTGCCGTCATAATTTTTGTAGAATTTTCTCCGACCCTAATAATAAAAGAGAAATGCACCCATCAATAAACTTATAAGGTAAAACGTATTTGTGAATAAACTTAAACATTATATATAAAGCTTACCATATTGTTACATCTGGTACTGGATAAATATCTTTCACTGTACATTCCACTTTAATATTACCAGCATCATTCGTGTCAGTCAATCGTAGATGTATATCGGATTCGGGTACAATAACTTGTAAATATGATGA
This sequence comes from Dilophus febrilis, assembly GCA_958336335.1. NCBI lineage: Eukaryota > Metazoa > Arthropoda > Insecta > Diptera > Bibionidae > Dilophus > Dilophus febrilis. The sequence goes on from OY284472.1 coordinate 41,036,382, forward strand.
TTGCTTATCTTCAGCTGTATATGAACTAACATAACAAGTATACAATCCCGACATATTGAATGTTGGTTTTGGTATAGCTAATGCACGAAATTTATGTATTGATTCATTAGACGCTGTATGATTTGTATTTATATGATTCTTCATATGTAGCTATATAATTATTAAATATATATTGCATGTGAAAAAAGAAGCAAATAACGTTAACGAATTAACATTTTCTATAAATAAAATCGCATTTACCATAGCGGTCGGATATTGTTTTTTGGATGGTATCCATTGATATATATTTTGTTCATTCAATAACCACTTTATTACAAATGTATTTTCTTCATCTTCATTTAATTCATAATCACAATTTAATATTAATGGATCCGAATTTTCTTGATTTTGTATTAAATATATACTTGGAACTGATAATTTAGTAATTTTAATAGCATTGCAAACTGTTTAATTCAATTAAAATATAATAAAACAAATTAAATATGCAAATATAAGTGTGTAACAAATTGACGTAAAACTTTGGATTTGCATATTACAGGAAACATGGAAAACTCTTTTATGTCGGGGATTTTTCCATCCCACCGATTCCACACGACCCATAGATATTAAATGGTGTTTTGGGATTGAATTTGAATATATTTATGTGAGACGCACATCGTTTTGTATTAAAATTGTTTGAGGGTTCGATTGATGACACAGTTAACCCAGCAAATCTTAGTATAACGAGCGTAAAAAATGTTTTTTTTGCATTCTCAAAGGAACAGCATTTTCAATGCATAAAACTTCAAAATCGTTGAACAAAAAAAAACTTATGTGTATTTACTATCCAGTTCTATTTTATTATAATATGTATAGTATATATAAAGGCATATATACATATCTAAAACATGAATATATATCTATGGATATTCATATAATATTTGGCAATTTGCCATTATATACATTTGCATCATAGAAATATGAAAAAAGCAAAAATGTATTTACAATATGCGTGATGTTTGGTGAGGATTTGTTTTTTCGAGTTATTTTTAATACTTTTGGAATCATTTATTCAATATAGTAATAATTACCCTCGTAATTACCACACATGTGATGATGATGTAATTGATATATATATATATATATATATATTTGTTGTAGCATATATGCGATGTACCATATACAATATGCATATATACACTTCTAAAATATATCTTTACATTTTACAAGTATACCTCACAATGCAATACTATTTTTACAATACGGTAAGTTACCATAAGTTACCGTCGGTAACGGTTCTATTATAGCGGATAATGCCTTTTTTATAGTGGCATGATATTTAGTTATTTTTTTTAACATTAGCTGCTCTAGTGAACGAAAATCAAATCTATAACTACAACCTACTTCACTATACATATATAAGCCCTAAACTGTTTTGAAAATGCTAATTAATCTTACATTTAAACATACATCAATCTCCGCCTTAAAAATAACGGCAAGAAGAAATACATTCAGGCGACGAAACCAAATAAAAATTAATGATTCAATAATTATATTTTAAATAATACACTCACCTGTTGCGATTAATATAGTTGCAATATAATATAACAATGAATGTTCATATTTTAATAGTTTATTATACATTATATCTTTCAATAATAAAAATAATGTCTTTCTTTATCTGCGTATAAAAATTTGCGAACAACGTATTGCAATTTTTGATTTTTTTTTTAATATTCGCACATATGAACAAATGATATCCATATACGCATGATACTAAAATTCAAATTTAATATATGCTTTTGTGTTAAGCCAAGATTAAAGATAAGTAATACAATTTAAATAAGCAGTAAGCACATATAACTTCATGCCAGGCTTTTGTGTTTGTACTTTCCTCATTATCGACAGATAGCAAAATAAACTGTATTACAGTATTTTCAAGTTTCAACTGCTATGTATATTTTATATACCAGTATAATTTCGGTGGAAATTTTCAAACATCTTGTTCATTACATCTTGTTCTTGGTAAATTATGCAGAGAAATTTAAGGGGAAATTCTACCAAAATAGTTTGGTTTGCCACCAACTAAATATATGGTTTTGGTATACATATCGTTCCTCATGTGAGAACCGGCCTTCATGAGCGTCAAGATTCAAATAAACACTGTGTTAGAATTTAGGGTAGGTAAAAATACACGGGTTGTTAATAACGCGACAGAACGGAACGAAATGTGACATGCATTTGAGCTTTATATCATATGATAGCATTTTCTTCTCCAATAAAAAAATTTTGACAAGTCAATATTGTCACAAAAAGCTCTTTATTTACGTGCTCCTTATTTAAAAAACGCGTGTAAACAATTCATTGTAATCAATTTCATTTTTTAATCATATATGAAATTATGAAATTTGTGAAATTTTGAATTCATGAACACGGATACGAATTCGATGTAGGATTTATTGGGTTGGGTCTTGGGTGGCTTACGGTTTGATAAACAAAAAAAACTTAAACGTGCATATCAATAATCAAAAAAATTATAAAGCACGTAAAAGTAAAAACAATTTTTTCCAATTATATTACTAATAAAAAAAATTGATGGCCCCTTTTAAAGACTTGATTTCCGACCAGGGATTACGATTAGATGGTAGACGAGCAAATGAATTGCGTCGCATACGATGTAAATTGGGTGTATTTAGTCAACCCGATGGAAGTGCATATTTAGAACAAGGTAACACAAAAGTATTGGCAGCTGTTTATGGTCCCCATCAGGTAAATTATTCATATTCATCGATTTATTAAACAAACGCCGTCAAACTATATTTGCATAATTAAAATAGTTGGTTTATATGTAGGCATCATCGAAAAAGAGTAGTCATGAAGAGGTAATTGTAAATTGTCAATATAGTATGGCAACGTTTTCCACAGGTAATGTTAATATTATTTGTGTTTTGTATTAAGTTTAAAATGTGAAATGTTAATTTTAAACGTTGAATTCAAGGGGAGCGTAAAAATCGTCCAAGAGGAGATCGTAAATCAATGGAAATGACAATACACTTGCAACAAGCATTAAGTGCAGCTATAAAAACCGAACTTTATCCAAAATCACAAATTGATGTTTTTATTGAAGTGTTACAGGTAAAAGCATTTAGTATTTAGTTTAATGTTAAATACGATTAAATTCATTATACTAATAAATTAAACCCACAGGCAGATGGTGGTAATTATTCTGTATCGGTAAATGCTGCAACATTAGCCCTTATCGATGCCGGTATATGTTTAAAAGAATATGTATGTGCATGTTCTGTATCGTTAGCAAATGACGATATCCCTTTAATGGACGTATCCAATTTAGAAGAGATCAGTGGTGGATCAACATTAACGGTTGCTACACTGCCTTATTCCGATAAAATTGCATTTATGGAAATGTCACAACGTTTTCACATTGATCATTTACAAAAAGTATTAGAAACAGCCTTACGTGGATGTAAAGAAATACAAAATATCTTAGATAAGGCTGTACGTGATCATTTAGCACATGTTGGATCCGCATGTGATTGGGGAAGCGTTGCCAAATAAAGACAATTAAATTTAGATAATCATTAAATATAACAAAAGCATTTTTACTAGAATCCTTAATTAAATTACGCATTGATTTTCAACAATTCCTTTAACATTAAATGACGTTGTTGTTTTCGTATATTTAATATAAACTCATCAAAATGTTGCCCGCCTTGTAAAAAACCTTTTAAATTATGTAAAGTACCAACACCAACGTCACCGCTCACAAAACGATGGTCCGTTACACGATCTTGATTAAAATTATACGTACGTATTTTTTCATTACGATAATTTGAACCAACTTGGGATTTTTTCAATGAACGTTTCGTTGCATTTAATTCATCGGTTTTTTGTTGCCACAATTTGGTCTTCAACTTAATCATTGCCATTTCTTTATTACGTATTTGCGACCGTTCCGCTTGACAATCAACACTCAAACCACTTGGTAAGTGTACAATTCGTACAGCACTATCAGTTGTATTAACGTGTTGGCCTCCAGCACCACTTGCACGTTTCGTTTCAATTCGCAAATCTTTATCTTTCAGATCAATTGTAATATTAGAATAGTTTTTTATTATGGAAACAGAAATTGTACTTGTATGTATACGACCAGCTTTTTCTGTAGTTGGGATACGTTGCACACGATGTACACCAGCTTCATATCGCAATAATGAATAGGCATCGTTACCGGTAATTATAGCACTTGCATGTCGTACTCCTCCTATATCACTATTTTCTAATTCAATAATATTTAATTGCCATTGTTTATACAATGTATATTCACAGTACATATTAAATATTTCACCAGCAAAGATCATTGCTTCTTGACCTCCAACGCCCGCGGAAACCTCCAATATCAATGAGCCATTATATTGATCATCATTAACTGTTACTAAGGTTTCTAATAAATGTTCATCTACTTCTAATAACATATTTTCGAAATTCTAATGAAAAACAACATTTTATATTTATTAAATGTGAATATCTTGAGAATTTACCATAAATTACTTACCCCTACATCGTCGTCGATTAATCTTAGCATATCCTTATTGTTAAATAATTAAAACGAGAATGTTATACTGGCAACGTGCAGTGGAAGACGGACGAAAAACGTTTATTACATTTTATGGCATAAGTGACAATTCATACTTAACCTAGCCTACCGACATCTCTATTATATATTGTTAAACTATTACATTCAACACCTTCTCTTAATTGTTTAACCCAAATATAATATAGAATGTCTTACAAACTTATTTTAACTAAATATTAAATTATTAAATTATTAACCTATGTAATTAATGTTAGTTTTGTTCTCTTGAATATAGGTTCTGGATACCAGCTGATCCCTGAATCCTTCAAATTTATTTACGTTCAGTGCCTTTGTAAAGATATCTGCCAGTTGAAATTCCGTTGGACAGTATTTGACTTTAATCAACCCAGCCGCAACCTGCTCATTTATGAAATGATGCTTAACCTCAATATGTTTACTCCTACGATTAAATACGTTGGTTGTTATTAATTTTATGGCACTCTGATTGTCCACGTTGAGATGAACAACAATATTTACGCCAATGATTTCTTCGATCAGCCTTTTCAAATAAATTAATTCGCGACAGCAATCTGCCGCTGCTATGTATTCTGCCTCTGTGCTTGATAGCGCTACCGTCGGCTGCTTCCTTGAGCCCCAACTTATTGGTCCATTACAGAACATGATTACATATCCCGTAGTGCTTTTTCTGGTGGTTTTATCCCCGGCAAAATCCGAGTCGCAATATGCATTTAAATCAAAATTACCTGCCGTTGAATATGTTATCCCCACATCCGTTGTTTCCTTTAAATATCTTAACATATTCTTCACATTTCCCACATCATTGACATTTGGCTTTTCAATCGATCTGCTGCCGTAATTTACTGCAAATGCCAAATCTGGACGCGTTTTTGTGGCCAAATACAATAAACCCCCTATTGCTTCGCGATATGGAAATAATCCACTTGAGTTCAAAACATCGGCGTTCGAATTATCAATTGTCATAGGTATTCTCGAACCCCTTGCATCCGTCATTCTAAATTTTTCAATTATTTTCTCAGCATACGTCTTCTGATGTAACCCCATATTACCCTTGTTTCTTTTTATTTCCATTCCGACAAATGCTGTTACATTTTCATCTCGTGTCATTTCAAATTCCTTACCAAGATCGTCCATCAGCCCACATATCCTCTTTCTATCACTTCCCATTATTAAACCATCATCCACATAAATTGCAAGTAACATTGCATAATCGTCAGTGCGAAATATACACCGGTCATATTTCGACGCAATCAAACCCTTTTCCTTCAAAAAACTTGTGAACCTTTGATTCCACTTCAGCGGAGCCTGCTTTAAACCATACATGGCCCGCGTTAATTTGCACACCCTATCATCCTCAACGGTGTATCCCTCTGGTACCAACATGAAAATATCTTCATTCAATTCACCATACAAAAATGCAGCCTTGATATCGAACTTCATGATAATCCAATTTTTCTCTGCAGCAATTGCAAACATTATTCGTAATGAACTATTTTCCACCACTGGACTATATGTCTCACCAAAATCTATACCACATTTCTGTTCACAACCTCTTACTACCAATCTCGCTCTATATCTTCCATCGTCCTTTATTTTGAACACCCACCTGTTGCTTAACAACCTTGTACCATTTGCTTCCTCCTTTTTAACATATTTCCATACTTCATTTTTCATTAACGCTTCCTTTTCTTCTTTTATTGCCTTTTTCCAGTTTTCCCCTTCATTTCCGGTTATTGCCTCTTGATAGGTTAACATTACGTAATCTTCTAATCTTTTTGGTAATCTTCTGTTTCTTTTATTTAATTCAAGATGTTCATTCTCATTACACACATCATTATTGTCATTTACATCATTTTCATCTTCACACTTGTTGATCTCGTCTTCATTTTCACCCTCTTCTATTATTACTGAATCATATTTCTTTTCCAATTTTTCTATGACTTCCAACTTTTTTACTTCCTTAAATATCACATCTCTAGCAACAGTCATTTTTCTTTTTTATCGGATCCCATAATTTATATCCATTAGGCGTGTATCCGACATGAACCAATTTCTTGCTTCTCTCTTCCATTTTTCCAATTGATCCCAGATTCTTTGCAAATGCTTCACATCCAAATAGTCTGATGTTTCTTAAATCCGGAATTTTTCCAAACCATCTTTCATACGGTGTTTCATCCTGAATAGATGTTGGACCACGGTTGTGTAGATATGCAGCCGCCTGAATTGCCTCGCCCCACATATCCCTTGATAAATTTGAGTCCATAATAATTGCTCTAGACCTTTCCATTAATGTCCGGTTTAATCTTTCTGCCCGACCATTTAATTGCGGTGAATACGGAATCGTATAATCAATCACTATTCCCTTTCTTTTGCAATTTTCCTTGAAAAAATTACTAACATATTCGCCTCCATTGTCGCACCTGATCTTGCTGACCCTTAGATTCCATTTTGCTTCTACTTCTTCTATGTAGTTACCAATAATATCCGCCACTTCAAATTTATTCTTTATCGGATACACCATCGCAAAATGCGTAAAATCATCCAACAATGTCACATAGAACCTTTTTCCGTTCCACGTATTTATATCAATTGGACCCCCCACATCACTGTGTATGATTTCAAGTGGTCTTGTCGCCCTTGTTCTTGTTGTTTTAAATGGTAACCTTGTCTGTCCTGCCTTCAAGCAGACCTCACATATTTGATCGATACCCTTGAAATTTCCTTCTCTCAAATTCATTCCGCTTGATTTATTAATTAACCGCTTGACATTTTCATAACCAAGATGACCGAGTCTTCTATGCCAATTTATTACGTTGTCCTGCATTTCCTGCGTGAACAAAGCAGTATTATCATTTCCTTGAATTGTGTACAGACCGTTCTCACTTTTCTTTCCATTCAACACCATTTTACCGTTATATATTATTTCCGCTTCTTCGTTTTTAAAATTTACTGTACCATTATTTCTTGTTATGGCGTTTACCGACAACAAATTTTTGCTTAGGCTAGGAACATATCGTACGTCTTTTAATTGTACCCCTTTTATTATTGCCGTTCCCATTGCCCTACATTGCATTGTCTCATTCTTTTTTGCAACTCCTATTGTTTCATTCACCATTTTAATTTCTTTTAATAAATTCAGCTCATTAACCATGTGCGATGTACATCCCGAGTCTAGAATCCATTCGATGCCATCTGTTTCGTTTGAAACCATAAACGACACATTATCGTTCGTCCTCTTTTTCCGAAAGTAACAGTCATTTTCAAGATGTCCCTTTCGTTTACATACCCTACAGAATTTTTCATTTGGTCCATTTTTATTTTTACAGTACTTTGCAATATGTCCAAAACAATTGCATTTATAACATTTTAGTGACGAGTTTATTTTTACGCCCGTTTTAAGTGGTCCACGGTAATTTCCACCATCTGCCCTGAATGCGACACTATCATTTTCTTTATTTGTGAATCTGGCCTCTTCTGAAATCAACCTACCCGTTAAATTGGTTAACGTTTTATCGTCCACCGGTGTTGATTCCCATGCGCTCATAAAGTACCTATATCTTTCTGGTAATGTAGATAAAATTTTTGACATTAACATTGCATCGTCAATCTCCTTGTTATGTGCTTTTAAATTGTGTACTATATTTTCAAGTCTACTTATATGTGATGCCATATCAGTCGACTTGTCATACTCATAGTTAAAAAAATCTTGCATTAACACCCATTTGCGCTGCTCACCATTACGATCAAAAATTGAACTTAACTTGTCGAACATTTCTTTTGAGGTTTTTGCGCTTAGTATATGCATTAGCGAACCCTTATCTATTGATGACATTATCATCCTTTGAGCTCTTGCGTCTCTTTTATTCCATTCACTTAATTCGGCCGGTCTATCTTCCGGAGCAACCACATCACCCGATACGACGCCATATACGTCAATGGACTTAAATAAAATTGTAATTTGAAATTTCCATACCTGATAATTGTTGCAGTCCTTTAATTTTTCTATATGAATTTCCTCGTTCATCATGATGATAGAAAAAAAAAACTCTGATGATTCTCGTTGTTTTATTTTTTTACTTTTTAATTTTTTTTAGTATGAAAAATACCGATGATTTTTTTTTTTTTTTTTTTTTTTTTATTATGATAAAATGCTGATGATGATTTTAATATGCAACGATGCTGATGATTTTTTTTAATTATGAAAATGCTGATGATTTTTTTAATCTTAAAATGCTGATGATCTTTTTTTTAAGCTAAAAAATGCTGATGATCCTTGTTGTTTTTTTTATTTTTTTTCTTTTTTACTTTTTTTTCAATATTTATTTTAATTATTTTTTTAATTATTTTCTTTTACCGGTTTTCCTTTTACTTTTGGTTTTTAGTTTTTTTCTTTTATTTTAACCGATTGTTCTTTATTTTAAATGATTTTACCAGATTTTCTTTTACGTTTTTCTTTACTTTTTTTTAATTTTTTTACTGTGCCCATAACCTGTTAAATAATTAAAACGAGAATGTTATACTGGCAACGTGCAGTGGAAGACGGACGAAAACGTTTATTACATTTTATGGCATAAGTGACAATTCATACTTAACCTAGCCTACCGACATCTCTATTATATATTGTTAAACTATTACATTCAACACTTATCAGATTCCATGTGTTTCATAACCACTAAATCTCTAATATTTTTTAAAATTTCTTGTCTCTGTTTATACAAATCAATTATTTGATCCAGTTCCTTTAAACGTTCTACTTTTTTTTTATCTGGAACTTCTATTAATATTATGGCTTCATATTCATTATATATTTTATCCAAATATTTTTGAAAATGTTCCTTTGATACGGATGTAACTAAAACATTTGAAGGACGACTAGTGCGGTTGCTGTTATTCGTATATATTGTTGATTGTATTCCTATAGTTGAAAATATTCTTGAACATCTTATGGTTGAATGCGATTTTAATTTAATATTTAAATAATTTCGAAATACTTTTAATAACATTTTAATTTTTTGAAATTTTATTCATTATTTTAAACTTTTCACTGAACAGCAAAAAATTGATGATATGAAAAAATTAAAACATTAATTATTATATTGATAAAATATATAAAAACAAAACAACCACAAAAATCCTATAAATAGTATTATTATTATTTGATTATACAAAAATTAAAACAAAAATAAATTTATTAATTTTTTTAATTTATAATGGCTCAATCTTCCCTATTTTAATTTATTTCAATCTTTTCCTATTCTATAAATCTCTTATATCAATGGCAAATTAGCAATCCATATCAAATTTCTTATCTATCTCTTTTAAAATCTCTTTTGCAAATTATAAGAAAACAAAACCAAAACAATAACAAAAACACCTACATCTACATCAGTACATCCTACAGGCCACAACTGCAACTGTCCTACAATGGCTTATGATTATATTTTAATTATTTTTTAGTGAAACTGAAAATGATATTACTGTAATTTTCAATTAATTTACAATATAAATATATTTTTTATCAATTTAATTAATAATTATTAAAATATTATTTATTATATTTTAAAATGTGTTAACATTGTATCGCAGTTGTGTCATTCAGTGTTCATAATAGAAATAGAAGTATATTATTGTTGCTATTTATACTGGTGTGCGTTATTAAGAATAAAACAGAAAATAACTTTAGAAATCAACGATTATTAAATCAGAATCAGAATAGATAATAAGATGCTACGGCAAAGTTTTAGTATAATTAATATATTAAGAAGTCAAGAAGGAAAAAGCACTAAAATATGTTACCGTGCAAGGACAATTCATTCGGTTAGTTTGCATCTTCATAATTTTTACCAAACCCTTGGATAAATCTAAAAATTATAAAATATACATATATACTTTATGTTATTACAGTTAAACACATTTTGCATTAAAAATTATTGTTCAAAGGAATTCACCACAGTAAAACATCAACATTTTCATTATAAATATTCACTTGCTGGTTACACAACAAATGGTTTACCTGCAGCAATTCGGCATATATCCATTAGCAAAATATTAAATGATGATGAATCAACGAAGAGTGACGTAATTATTACTTTATCATATTTGTTTTAAAATGAAATAAACACATAATTTAAAAATATTAATATTAAACAAAAAATTATTTTGTACATCGAACAGAAAAATACAACATTTTTAAAAAACCCCACCAATAACATTGAACCACATATAAATAAAAAATCTATTAATTCAAATATTGAACTAAATACTACTAATATAAATCTAATACCATGTAAATCTAAAGAAAATGACGAAGAAAATTATTTACAAAATAATTCTTTAGAAATAAATACAAAAAAAGGTAAGCTTATTGTAACTACTACCTTAGATGGTAGTAATAACTTACAAAATGTAATACTCGAAAAACAATCTAAATCAAATGGTATTCCTTCGGATTCCATTGATTTAACGGTGAAAACACAACTAATAAAAAACGAGAATCAAAATATTGATGATATTACAAAACAAGTTCGTGTAAGTATGTTCGATTTTTAGGTTAGTCTAAATTAATAATCACTTTGGTAACATATGATATTTCAAATTTTAAATGTGCATATAGAGACGAAATCGTGTCGATTTTAATCGTTCATCATTGGAACGTAATTTTATAACACCCATACGGGCTATGTCCGATTTTTTATTAAAACAATCTGATTTAGAATTTCTACCGAAAACAAAACGGCGTTCACCATACGAAGATGAACCACCCATAATCGTTTATTGGCGTAAAGACGTAGAAAATAAAGCAATCGAAGTATGGGGCTCACGGGAAAATCTATTACGGGAATGTTTAAAACGGGAAATAGAAAAAAAAAGGCATCAACAAAGTAATATTATTTTAAGATTTCTTTTTATCTATTTTGTACTTTGATTTTGGTATTTATTATGATTGAAACGAACAAATCGAATATATTTTTGGGATTCTATAGACATATTTACGGTAAAGCGACGTTTACGTGATTATCGACGGGAAATCGGTGGAAGAACATGTACAACAATTGATGAACGAGGATTAAAAGGACGTTCGGGAAGAGTTGTTTTAACAGCAATCGCTATGTAAGGAATAAAATATCATTTTACTTAAAATTAATGTATAACATTCAATTCAAACTTCATAGATTTAACTTATTTTAATACGTTTATGATACATGTATTAATTTTTTTAATAGTAATACAACAAATTTTGTATTTAAATTATGTGCGTGGTTATATACAGGATCCCACAGTATGTTTGCTGAAACTATACATTCATTAGCAGATACTATAAATCAATTAATATTAGCATTCGGTATACATAAATCAACACAGGTAATATATTATTGATATTTAAAGATAAGCTCTCCAAAATGTGATAATATTTCTATTGGATGAAATAGATTGCCGACTCTGACCATCCATATGGGTATGCAAATATGAAATATGTATCTTCTTTAATATCCGGTGTAGGTATATTTTGTGTTGGTACCGGATTGTCTTTTTATCATGGTATTATGGGATTAATGCACCCTATCCCGTTAGATGATTTTTATTGGGTTAGTATTAACTCTGCTTTAGGTACGTATATTATATAATATTTTTAACAATATAGCATATCATTTAGGGATTCTATGTTCTCGGTGGTTCCTTAATATCTGAAGGGGCTACATTACTTGTAGCTGTTAATACAATACGTGATAATGCTAAAACTATGAACCTAAGTTTTTATGAATATGGTAGGTAAATATTTTATTTATAATATTTTTATTTAGAACAACTAATCAAAAATTAGAGCATTTCAAAAAATTAAAAAAAGGTATTTAATACATTAAATTGTTATATCGGATGTAAATCGGACGGTCGAACTCTTCCCAAGTTCTGGAACGAAATATATAGATAAACGTAAACATGTTAAACATATTTCTATTACTAAATTAAAATACAAATTGGGGGTTTCTATAGTGGCATTGGTGTACTATCATGTCCACTTTTTGTGAATAACTCCAGAAATGTTTGAGCTATAATGCTCAATATACGAACATCTTTTTTTGGTTTAATATTAACGGTTTAGCATAATTATTTAGCTAATAGTTTATATAATTTAAAATTGATGGTGACTCACGGTTCCAGAAATAAGTCACCGCATGAATGGTAAAAGGCATACATTGCAATCTAGAAAATCGGGTGTTATGTCTAGTATCACCCCTTTTATGACCCTCGGTAACCAAAAATGAGCAAGAAATCACTTTAGTACAAACAGTTGTTTTTTTTTAATTTCAAATTATTAATTCAAATAGTTTTATTTTTTATAATATTATTTTTTATATTATAATAATTTTATTTTAAGCACGTATTATACGTAATGAATCAAAAAAATGTTATTTTAATCGGATTTAGTAATTCGTGGACAAGATCCTTGCGTCAATGTAGTATTATTTGAAGATACAGCAGCAGTTTTAAGTGTTATGTTAGCCGCAGGGTGTATGGGTCTATCAATATATACTGGTTCATCTATACCCGATGCTATTGGTTCCTTATTAGTTGGTGGTATGTTAGGTGCGGTTGCATCATTTATAATATACTCAAATGTAGCAGCATTAGTTGGAAGGTATAAAATGTACGGGGTTTTTATGTATTGCAATCAAATTATATTATTGTTTGATTTAGATCCATACCTCAAGAACACCTTGATAAAATTAATGGTGAATTAGAAGGTGATATAATGATTCGTGCTATTCATGATGTTAAAGGCATTGATATGGGAAATTTGCTAGTGCGTTATAAGGCTGAAATGGACTTTGATGGTAGAGAATTAACCAGATCCTATATAGATAAACAAGATTTGAATATTTTATTAGAAGTATGAAAAAACTTTAAGTATATGTTGAATTATTATTATTGTTATATGAAAAATTTTCGATTAATTTTTGTATTCTTTTTGTGTGTGCAATGTGTGTAATAGGAAGTAAAATTATTTGGTACCATTGATGAACTCGAAGCATTTTTACTTAAACATGGCGAAAGTATCGTAGATTTAATGGGAGGAGAAATTGACAGAATTGAAATGAAATTAAGAGTATGATAAACTATTTATTATTATGTAATGGACGGTTTTAAATAATAATAATAATTATTATTATTTCTTTTTTGGTTTAATTTTGTATTTATAGAAAAAATTCCCTGAAATTCGTCATTGTGATTTAGAAATCTTATAAATGCGTGTATATTATTGTTAGCGTTCTCTAAAAAATAATTCCAGGTATAATAAATAATATTATATATTTTGATATAAAATGGCAGGTTTTTTTTTAAAAATAAAGGGTAAAAATACGCAATATATTCCAATTCTTAAAAATATTAACAAATCTAATGGTTTACTGGTTTATTTTTCAGCATTCCGGTCAACAGTTTTTTTTACACATCATACAAAAATTATATAATTAAAAAGAACATAATATTTAATATATAACTGCGATAATTCGAAAACAACGGTTTTTTCCTATAATTAGCCTATAATTTTGGCCTGCCAAACATTAATGAAAGAATATATTCATATAAGAAATTCTAATATATAAACGATTTAATTTAAACCTACCGGGCTGCAAATTGGTGGGTAGGCTAGGTTGAAAAAACACATCCAAGTTTGAATTATATAATTAAATAAAACATACATAATAAAAAAAATAAGAAATCAGCTCTATTTTAATATTTATTTTATTTTAATACCAATGAAATAAAACCTAATTTAAAAAAAAATGTGTTTAAGAGAAATGAATTTTCGATACTCCACAATTCGTATCTATAAAGTGAATGAAATATAACCATTTATACATAAGATGTTATTATTACGTAGTTGGTAGCCAAACCATCCATTCTGATCACCAGCAGATTATATATTCGTGCACATCAACTGATTTTCATATGGAAATCATCTCCTTTTCAGTGGTGTGTGTTTGTATTTCAAATGCTCGGATATTTTCTCATATGAGAAATAAATAAAAAAGGGAAAAGTTAAATTTTTGCTTTATTTGCTAAATATTGATCCTAAAAACACAAGAGTTAACTCTTGTATAAATTATTTTTATGTGTCGTCCTAGCCCCCCATCTTTTAAAATGTTGTAGAGGATGAGTTCATCTACAATGTTCATAAGTATATAAGATTTTTACGTGAACATCGATTTGCCTGTGGAAATCACGATTTTCCCGATTTTGAATACTCAATATATTTTGATTTTCTTTTGGGATTTTCATGGGAGTCACGATCAATCGACGATCAATTTAATTACCTTTCGATTGAAATGGGTCCCAATATAGTATTAACATTGGTTTGAACAGGAGGCTGCAATCAAATTTGGGAAATCCCATGCAGTTCTCCATTTCGCAAATTATTTAAATATGAAGGAGTTGCTTCATTTTCAAATTCTCTATATCATTAGAAAAGTGATCTTTTAAATAAAATAGGCCGCAAATAGATCTAAGGAATATTGTGAATTTTTCTTTAACATCGAAATACTACGATTTTTGGTGAACATCAAAGGTCAGTTCCAAAGGGTTCCCAATAACTCATCATTCCTATATTTTTAGCAGTTATAGTAGAAAAGTTTTGTATATTTAACACCTCCAACACATACTGGACGGCCAGATCCGTATCTTTAATAATATAAAAGATACTCTCAAATAACCCCCTTTTGAATCATAAAAATATATCATCCAGTAGCTTTTTCATATATTTATATAATCACTTTAAAACATCAGTTTATAACTTCCAAACTGTGATAAATGGATTGGTAATAAAATTGTACACCGATTTAAGTACCTGCGATCATCCTCGGGCGTGGTCTGGATTCTTTGGGATCATGAGAATTACCTTAAAAAAATTAAATGGATTTTTTTGCATGAAAAAGTTAAAAAATGTATAATTTTAATTTTTAACTTTTTGAATTTTTTTTGCCGGTTTCATAGAAAATGAATACATCTTCATGATTTTTCCAAATTTGGATGTTGGTAAATGGGATTCCTGAAGCTTCCTGTTATGTTACAACCTCCAAATTTTAATATGTTATAGCTAAAAGATGGGTTCAACTTGCCTTAAAGTTTCAGTATATGTGGCCGATCAAGGAGCGATTTGGTGGAACCGTAAAAATGATCTATTTCCAATTTTGGAAGTTCAATAACCCTATTCCTAAAGATAATTAAACCAGTTTTGGTACATTAATTACCCTTTAAATTCAACCGAACGGGCTAAAAATTGACTGAAGGATTGACTCGTGAAGGGGAGTAGATTAAGAATATCAAAGTGTCAAATAGATTCATCAAATAGTTTTTGAGTTATGGCCTGCCAAAGATTAATAAACATTTTCTTATATTAAACGTTTGCAAAAAAAAAACAGATTTTTTCTTAATCGATCAGACTGAAAATTGGACGATATACTCATGGTGGGCAGTTGATCCATATTCTAAAATCTAAAATATAAGTTCAAATAAATATTTAAAAAATACACAAAAAAAAACCAATGTGCACCTAATATTTAATTGTGTAATAATAACACTAAAAGTATACCCCGTATACCCAAATTAATATAATATGATTTGAACTCATTTTGGATATTTATGCATATATACACTTTAACCACATTTATTTACACAACGATTAACAAAAACAAATATACTTTTTTTATTGTGATAACAACTATATACTATATACCGTAAACTCGTAATATAAGCTGACACTATTAAGCGAATACATTCAGTAAGTGCATTATAGTTATCGTTTTGGAAAAACAAATTTTAAAGTACCTTTAATCGCTATTCTCTACGAATTAAACATTTTATTCCCATAAAATTCCCAGCATAATTTTTTTTGTTGCTAAAGGTATTATGTTGAGGTTAAACAAGGTCAAATTCGAAGACTGAGTATGTCACCCTTCATCCCTTCTATCCTCATCCCTGGCAAATTTTTCGATTTTTTTGTTTATCGTATATCTCAATGAGTTTTGAAGATATTTGCTTGAACTTTTGGATATGGGAATGGGTTTGGTACCAAACGAAAAAAATTATATTACCAGAAATTGTATCTAATCGTATACCATACAACAGCTCCCATAGATCTCCAAAGGACCATTACATATATATATATATCGCTCGGTTTCTAACCAATTGACTAGAAATTTTGGAATCTGTGTTTTCACGAAATTCATTTACGCAATTCTGATGCCATAACCCACCCAGGAGCTCCTGTACAAACACCTGTGTGTTCTTCGGAATGAATTTATATATATTAGTTTGGCACGATCATTTTGTATTAAAAGTTCATGAACAATTTATTGGTGATAAATTTAACCCCCTGGTACAACTATAAATGCTGTTTGAGCTGTTTGCCTGGCAACGTTTCTTTATATTGTTTTTCTTTTGAATCATAAAAAGTCATTGGCCTGCATGCGAAATATATATATAGATTTCTAGTATATATATATATATATATATATATAGTGCTTATGTTATCATAAAAATACGTTTAATAGATAATTACAAATGAAAGATATAAACGTATAACGTAATCATTCTTATTACAAATGTTGAAGTTTGTGCATATGTTGTAATTTTAAAATTAATTTCTTAATAAATTCCAAAATTATTATCATTATAAAAAGTATATTTATCAATTACAATCTAAGCAATTTCGTACCACATTCTAATATATGTTCGCAATTTCCCGGGTAATTTAAACTAAAAATTTACCTGTACGCATCCGGATAAAAAAGTGGTTATTACATTTTTGGCATTGTGAAAACTAATTTTAAAATAAAAATGTTAATAATAACATAAAAAGCAATTAATATAAATTATTTTTTTATACGATATATAATTAATAAAAATTTATCATTTTTAAATGAAACATAAAAAATCGAAATAAACATAAAAAAAACATCAGTGAAGGATTTAATTAGTACGTGAGTTGAGTTCCATTATGTATTATATATGAATTATACTTTATTCAAAGATATATATGTGCAACTATAACTAAAAAGAGAATGTTTTAATTTCGCAGGATTACAAAATGTTTAAATTGCTACTAATTGTACTTATTTATCATGCAATTCAGGTAACATATGCAGAAAATAACGGTAATTGCAAACTTCGTCCAAACATTGTATTCATTTTAGCAGACGATTTGGTGAGTTATTGAAAATCAATAAGTTAATTTAATTATTATTTATCTATACATTTACTCAATACCAAATATTAATATAGGGATGGAACGATGTTGGATTTCATGGCTCTTCACAAATACCAACGCCAAATTTAGATGCACTTGCTTATTCCGGAATTATTTTAAATAATTATTATGTAACTCCAATATGTACTCCGTCACGAGCAGCCTTATTGACTGGAAAATATCCAATTCATACGGGTATATACGTAGATAAAATGTGTTTTAAAAAAATATTTATAAATAAAATTAATAGGAATGCAACATACCGTACTATATGCTGCTGAACCAAGAGGTCTTCCATTAAATGAAACCCTGCTACCACAATATTTAAAACAATTAGGGTAAATTGTATGTGTAGGGTTTATGGGGCGGGGTGTATATTAGAATCTTTTTTTATATTATAGATATAATTTAGTTAGGGGAAGTTATTATTTTTTTAATAAGCTTTGTGTTTTTAATAATCATTAATATTTTAAGGTATTCAACACATATTGTTGGCAAATGGCATTTAGGACATTATAAAAAACAATATACACCATTATATCGTGGTTTTGATAGTCACATTGGATACTGGAGTGGCCATCACGATTATTTTGATCACACGGCCGTTGAAAATCCATCATATGGTTTAGACATACGTAGTGGTACATTTTATTATATATTAGTATTTATTTATTTTTTGTTGATTATTTTTAAAAAACTAATTCATGAATGTGCATCTTTCATAACGGATAGTCCGAAGAAATTTGCTAATCCCACTATTAATTTTCTATCTCTGAACTTAAAAATAAATATATTTTGCATGTATATTTTATATAGGAATGGATGTTGCACATGATTTACATGGACAATACACAACTGATATAATATCAAGGGAATCCGTTAAAATCATTCAACAGCACAACATTTCAAAGCCACTATTTTTATACATAGCTCATGCTGCTGTTCATTCAGGAAATCCATATAATCCTTTACCGGCACCCGACTTTATCGTTGCTAAAATGTCGCACATACAAGATTTTAATCGTCGTAAATTTTCGGCAATGCTTTCATCATTGGACAATTCCGTTGGTGCTGTAATAAACGCATTAGAAAATCAAAATATGTTATCGAATTCAATTATTATATTTAGTACGGATAACGGTGGACCAGCTGAAGGTTTTAATTTAAATGCAGCATCAAATTGGCCATTACGTGGTGTAAAAAACACATTATGGGAGGGTGGCGTAAGGGGTGCCAGCTTCATTTGGAGTGCATTAATTAAAAATCGTCAACGTGTCTCTAATACTATGATGCACATTGTTGATTGGTTACCTACTATATATACAGCAGCTGGTGGTGATACGAAGTATATTCTCAATGATTAATATTTCAAAATATTTTCATTTTGTTTTTTAAACGTCCAAAAAATAATAAATATATTTGTATACGTATAGGGATATGGATGGAAAAATTGATGGGAAAAATATTTGGTTGTCATTAATATCAGAACGTGTTCGATCTGAACGTAAAGAAATATTACATAACATTGATGATATTTGGGGTAGTGCAGCCCTTACAATTGGCGACTATAAAGTTATAAAAGGTACAAATTATAATGGTCAATGGGATGGGTGGTATGGACCGTCTGGTTCAAGAGAATGGCAGACTTATAATGCTAATGCGGTGTTAAATTGTCCAACAGGTTTAGCATTAAATAAACTACATCAAATGCCATCGATACAGAAAATTAAGTAATTTAGAAGCAATATTTATTTTTTAATGATTCGCATATATATTATAAATTATCCTTATTTATATATCTATATATTTTCAAAGGCATTTACGCGATCAAGCTACAATAAAATGTTCAAATGAATTATTATGGAAAAATGATTCTATTGCAAATATTTATAAATGCGAGCCGTTAATAAGCCCATGTTTATTTAATATTAAAGATGATCCATGTGAAAAATTAAATCTGGCATACAAGTAAAGTTCTTTGTAAATTAAAATCGATTTTATCTGTTTTTAATAAATAAATGAAATTTATAATAGATACCCAAATATACTAAAAACTTTATTAGCAACATTAGATGTATATAATGCAACAACGATACCTCCGGGAAATTTACCACTTGATCCAAAAGGGAATCCAAAATTTTGGGATTATACATGGACAAATTTTGGTGATTATTAGATTTCTAATAACGTTATTCTAATATAAATGTGATATAAAAGTTATTCAAAAATAAAATATAATAAAAAAAATCACATTGTTATTATATATTATCATTTTTAATTAAACATTATTTTAAGTTATATTTTTACACTTTCAAAAGATATTAATAGAAATACAATTAATTTTTTTTTATCAATTTTCGTGATTTTTTTTATATTGCATTACATTGAAAATGATTAGCTTGTAAAAATTTATCATTACGTTTTAAACATTTTGGTTGATTTCGTGATACATGTTTCGAAAAGAAAGTCTCTATCTATCTATATAATGCAATCTATAATACATTTGTTTTTGTGTGTACACATATAGTAACATATAATAAATATAAATTGCATTATTTTACCAATAACCATAGCAACATCAAAAATAAAACCAACACATTCAATAGTTTTCTTACAGAATAAACTCATTATAGAAAATTAACTAACTTCAAATAATTAAGTTAAACTAACAGATTGAAAGTAATATTTGCATTAATATGGCACTTAACAGTTCCGCAGTATTTGGTAAGATAGATAAGCATCTTTTAAATAACAGTAACATACATTCAGCAATTGAATCGCGGGCTTGTCAACCAAAATTAGAGGTGACGGCGGCCCATAATACTACTGGTACAGATGCAGAAAAATATGAAATCAGCGCAGAATGGATAATACCATTAAATGGAAATATATTCAGAATTCAACTAGAACATGGTTCTGTATCGGGAAAAAGAATTGTTCGTCTTGATGGAAAAGTCAATATAGATCATTTTACTTAAACTGTGTATTTTCTTTAGATTAAAGATGTTTTTAATATAGACATTTGATTTATTTTTTTATTTATAGGAAATATTTCGAAGAGATTGGATGTTTAAATTAGTGGGTGATGATGTTTTTTATATTGATAATGTTCGATGTGTTATTCGAGTATGTATCTATATATTATACTACCGATATGTTACCCGAGTATCAATCTATATATGTTTTTGTTCATATATATTAAAACTTTAGGTAGATCCAGCACCTAATTTTAAATTTTGTTATTCATTAATTATTGATGAAAAACCATATTTAGAATTCAATGAAAAACAGGCAAAAGATTTGAAAATTTGGGAAACTATAGTTAATGAGAAGTCGTATAGAATAATTTTGGAAAATAAATCATTAAACGTATTTGTTAATGGTGAATTACGTGATGAAGTGGTATGTGTATGATTTATTTATAAATCATTAAATCTTTCAAAATGATGAAAATGAAAAACCTTACCTTACCGGGCAATCCATTGAAATGAACAGGACTCCCAAAACGTAAAGTATGATTTAATAATAAAATTTGGTTGATATAGATCAATACCATGATCTAGTGGTGCAACTGTGGAGTTCCTGTTAATTATTACAACATATTAAAAAATTCAAAGTTATTATTTGATCAAACTCCGTTCTTTACGAACCTCTATTATATTTCTTATTCCTTTCACCGATTATTTTTACACTGCTTGTATAATTTTGTATTTCAATCAATTTATATTCAAGTTACAAAAATATTTTAAATATAAAGTATCAGTTGCAATAATCATCCGCCCGTTCGCGGTAATGTCCATAATTCGGATGAATGGAAGTTCTGGTTGATATCCAAATATATACATACAATAGACATTCAATTATTTATTAAAAAATGAACTAAATCGAAAATTGGTGTGGTAATTGGCCCAATGTTTAATAATAATATAGATTATATATATTTGAAAAAAAAAACTAGCTTTAACTAACGAATAAACGTGTGCTCTATATATGAATTAATTTTAGTAAATACATATCTTAACAACCAATATTTATTTTATTATACCTGCCCAATAATATCTCTGATTAATGAATAACTACCATTTACATTTAATTCCTATATTTCATTCAAACATTTAGGCAGAATTCGTGGATAATGGTACAAAAACAACATTTATTGTGAATGACAACATTTTTGTATTAAGTTCAAATTTAATCGGTGGTGGTGGTGGTAGTAGTAAACATAAGGGATTAACACATGCTTTAACAATAAATTCAATTGAAATCACTGAATCTGAAAATTTGTAACTCTAAAATTTATATATCACTTAAACTAAAAAACTTTTTTGAAATACTACAAATTTTTAATGAATTTATTGATTAAATTAAGTTTTATGTTAATAAAACCATTACCAATTTCAAATGGTTTCTATAGGCTATAAATAGTTCTATAAATTGTTTGAATTATATAATAAATAAAATAAATATAATAGAATCCGTTTTTGTTTTTCACAACTAATCTATGTCATTTGAGAAACCATTCTGATTAATCGTGGCATTCAAATCGAACTGGAAATAAGTATAATTATAAATTAATACATTCGTATATTTTCAATGTTTAAGAATATAATATACTTACTCTCTGTTCTAAAGCCATTTGAGAATTTGGGCTAAGTCCAATACATGCCCTTAAAATATTTTCTATCGCAGCTCTTTGACGAAACAACGAATTTATAATAGGTGAACCCTTTGGTACCAATGGTGCTTTACATAAATAGCTTAATATTGATAAAACTGGTCGAAATGACACAAATTCGGAATTTTCTTCGATACGTTTGACCTGAATTAAAACCGATATATGTTTCATTATAATACAATTAATAAATAATTTTAGAAGTTTCTTATACATGAATTCTGGAACATAATTCCGCCAATATAACCAAATCCAGTATTAATGGAGTTGCAAGTAATGAATCCTCGCACGTATTATGTATCACAATTGTATTATGACCACCCATCATAATTTCACTCGTATATTCGTCCATAGCACGTTTACTATCGCCTTTTTATTATACGCAATATAATATTTAAATTTAGTCATTGTCATTTTTATATAATTTCTTACATTAGTTTTTAAAATAATAATAAACCATAAACACTTGCCAACATAGGGTACATATTTAATAACAACAACATGATCAGGATGTTCATCTTTATCATATAGGATATTATTGGATAAGACCATGTCATCCACGACATTACTTTTTGAAATCTTTAAATGCATAATGACGAAAAATGCCAAGTATAATAATTTTTTTTATTATCCTCCCGGCGCGCAGCACCATAAAGGGGAAGTATAATATTGAAGCAAAGTTAAAATATATTTACATATACATACCTCTTTTGATTTAAATTGTTTTGGTGCTGATAAATTTTTACCATCATTATTTCCTAAATGATTATAGCTAACAATTGATACTGGTTTAATACCAGCACTAACCAAAAAATCAACTAAAACCGATTTTAATTTGGTTTGACCTGATTTAAAATCATCACCGGCTATAAATACATTCCTTTTTTCGGCCAAATTGATAACGCCGGGTACAAATGTATTTTGGGGTGATCCGTTTATGTAAGTACACTGAATTGTTTTTTTTTTTTTTGTTATTCCAACTATTAATTTCAAATAACTGTACATAATTTTTAATATAAACTCTATTATTATCTTACATGTTCAGCAATACTAGCCATTGCAAATATTGTTGATGGTGACAATTCATTGGCATTTTGTTTCAATGACATTTCAAGTTCTTCCAAATTGGTATTAAGTCCATTTCTTACATCACTAAAACGTTCCGTATTAGCTGACCATAGTATTACAACTTTTTCAACATTATTTTTTTCCTTAAAATCACTTTTTTTTACATATAGTAATTAATATAGGTAATGTACAATATTCGTTGTTACAATTATATAATTTATGGATTTACAATTTAAAGTAATGAAATCATTTGTTACCATATATCCTTACGAATCTGTAAATACTGCTCATACTTTGAACCATTAATTATATTATCTGCACGAGATGCCTATAATTATATAAGATTCAGACCGCATTAATATTTTTTAAATTCATGAATGCAACAAAAACGCTGCTAGGCAAATTGTAAATTATTAATGAGGGTTAAATTTATTACCAATCAACTCCTCATAAAACTTTAATATACAATGATGCACCACACTATTTAAAATTTAAATTCATTCCCAAAAACACCATTGGATTTGTTTGGCAGCGTAAGCAAGGAATGAGATCAGAAAAAAAATCAGCCGATTTAACAGTTTTTCATCAAACCTTCAGCTCCAAAATTTCGAACCTATTAGTTAAAAACCAGAACGAGATATCTGTTCATGGGATGGAATAAGAAACATTTTCATGGAAATGTTTTTTTTTTTGCATTTGCGGCTTCAAAACTCATTGAGATATACGAGAAACAAACAAATCCGAAAATTTGCAAGGGAGCGGGTAGAAACGATTGGATGACATACCTCAACTTCGAACTCAACCAACTTTACATACAAAATTCTTGCTTGTAATTCAATATGTAATTAAAAACATTTATAATATATTAATTACCTGATTTGCAGCAATAAAATCAGGATCATAAATTGATGGACGAGGCTTAAATAAAGCTAATTGTTTATATAATTGTTCTTGTATATTCACATCTAAAACACATGCCCGTTGCATTGCTTCGGCTAAATTCAATGAACTAATATCCCATCCATCAATAACTATATAAACGCATAGTCCATACGTTTATTAAAGCAAAACCAAATATTAAATTTTTATAATCGTGTTCGAGCATTGCATCGAATAATCAAAAAATTACTTATATCATTTGGATTAACCATCGGCAATATTTGGTTCATAGGTATATAAACATCTTGTCCATTTTTATCGGTACCTAATAATACTGTTGATGCCTGGGTTATGGAACCAAACCTATAATACATCAGCCATAAAGATATAAAGTAACCGAATTAATATTAATTAATAAATAAATTGATTGTACCAATTGGATTTTTGTATTCCAGTGCGTGTACGCCACTCTAATTTACGACGATTAGCCTCTAATGCAGCTGTTAATGTTGACCCATTATTTCCACCCCATCCAACCAACATTAAACCTAATTTTGGAATTTTACGCTTGGTACGTATTTTTAATGAAGTTATTTTTGGAAATACCTGCAAGTAACAAATAGTAAATTATTTATTATTTAGATTTATTTTAGGTCATTATATTTAAAGTCTGATCACCACGTAGGACTCGTATTATAAATTTTTGTATTTATAATATGGATATATATTTTTCCATAATATTATATCATGTTCTGCTGATATATTATAAAGATATCTATACAAAAATAAATGCATTATAATCATATATAAATTTCACTCAGATTCTATATATCGACCAGTCACAGAAGTATATTCTTAATTTATTAATCAAAAAATTTACTACGTCTTGCGTGTAGCATTTGTGATGATAAGAAACAAAAAAAAAAGGAAACCAGGTTTCACATAATCTATATAGTTTAATATAATTATAAATAATATCCTATAATATCTCAATAATATATATTACTATAATATATAGTATTATTGGTTATATGTATTAAAATACATTGTTTTATTTAATCTTACATATATATAATGTGATATAATTTGAACGAATTTAGAATATGTTATTATAAATACAAATAGCATATCAGGTTTAGAAATTAAAACACCTAACACCAATATAACCGGCTATTTTATATATCTTGTATGGTGAAGACGCAAAGCTCGTCAATATATTCATTATCGTACAAATTCAGTCATAGTTGTAGTCATCTCTTCAGTAAAATAAACATTTTCCAACAATGAATCACAGTCGAATTGTGCCATAAAAAATGATAGAATGGTATATATAAAACCTATATTGTTATTGACACAAACATTTTCTCCACGTCTTACATGGCAATGGTAAAATCACTGGTAAAATAATCAATATTTAAGAACAGCAAAAAATATCACTTCACTTACATTCCAAGTATTATTGTTATCATCTTTTTCCACGTATGTGTTGGAGTATTCATAATTTGAATCAATGTAATCATCTGTATACTGAACATTTGGAGAACATATATTAAGTTGAATTATATTATTTTCCATCTCGGAAAAATAAAAGTCAGAAAGAGTTATTATTAGAACGGAATTAGCACGACTAGTTCACTTTACTGTATTTCTTCCTTATATAAACTTTATCACTGAACAACCAGCTATCAACCACCAATCCAGCAATGGCAATGATGAATGATTTGGTACGGTATACTACTGATTCCGTTTTTTTGAATCGTAAACTGAAGCTGCGAACTAATTAAATTATATAAAAAAAATTAGAAAATCCGTAGTTATAATATACCACACTCTCGCATACGGCATGCCACACCATAAATTCTTTTTATTAAATAGCACCGCGATAAAAAAACGTAAAAACGCAAGTCACGTCACAACCAACCAAGTGATCCGTCTTATAATTCTATTTATATAGTAAATATTCTCTCTCTTTATAAATACCAATAGCATTACGAATTTACGATAGCTTTAATACTCATTTTTGTTCCTTTAAAAATGAGTATCTACTATATCTATATAATATATATAGCCTATATACAATAAAACACATGTTATACAATTGGTAAACCCAAAAGTTATTACTTCAGTTTTTAGTGTAGTTACGTAGTTTTGGTTTGTATCTATTAAGAACGAATGTCGTAATTATGTCGAAAACGAAATCCAGATTTTAAATCGAATTCTAGAAATTAAATAATAAAAAACAAAGTGATGTTATAACTGTACCAATTTTAATGATTAAATGTATTGAATAATTGATGTATTTATAAAGATTAATTATAACAAAATTTTAAAAGAAATCCCTAACACGAATTAATAATTAAATTTATATTAATAAACTGCCTTTAACTATTGACGAACCCCGCTACCCGCTACTTTGATTAATATAACATATATATAATATTCAATATTAGATATTAAATAATGTACATAGACAAATTATATAAAGTACATTGGATGTTTATTAATGATGGTATCTTTAATTTGAAGTTTGGCAAATGTTTTCTTTAAATCATCCATTCGAATAGTCTCGCAACTGCAACAGAATAATTGTATAATTTAAAAGTTTATGGAATACATATGAAACATAAGAAAAATCATATTAGTTTTTTTTTACCTTCCATCTATATACACACGACCGCGATATGCAGCTAAATGTGCATAATAAGTTGGTGCTGGATATGAAACCGAGCGATTACATCTTGCAAACATATGGCATAAACTGTATGTTAATGTTTGTAATCTATCCATCTTAAAGGCTGAATCGTCTCTTAATACACAATATTTTGTAGGTTTCGCAACACCCTGTATCGATTGATGTGAAACCATAAAAAACTGAGTTTCATTTGGGTGCGTTATTTCCGTATCAATAACTGTCCCCGGATATACATTATTATTTTTGCGATCACCTTCACCTTCTTTGGGAAAGAAGCGTGTATGATGACGTTTTTGTACAACAATATACGTAATACGTGGGTTGTATTGCTGTGGATTAGCTCCCACTTTTGCAGTAGCTGCACGGATAGCACGTAATTCTTTATTCAAACAATCCCGAAATTGTCCCTCAGAAACACCATCACGGTAATATAAAATAACTGTTGGCAATGCATTATTTTGTTTCTTAAAAAATTGCAGTTGTTCCAACACAATGTTTTCTAAATCGGTGATGATTTCTGTTCCCGGATCTTGTAAACGCCAACTCATATGATATTTGAATGCCTGTTTATCATATGATGCAGCAACGCCAACCACACTTGGTATTACATTTTGATCGGGCGATGGATGTGTTACATCAGCGCCGATAAACATGAAATAATCGGTAAAAAAAATTCTCGTATCTAAATGATGATTAACACCATTTAATTTCGAATTGATTTTCAACAATATATTCTGTAATGTTGATGGATTATTTCGTGTTTGTATTGTTTTCCTTTTCACACATTGGGTCAATACACCAACTTTTACTTCAGCGCAATGCTTGATAAGTGCATATTTTGGTCCACCATCGGGTACTATAACCACCAATAATTCAATATTTTCAGTTTTATATCCCTGCATAATTTTTTCGATTTCGGGTACTTTACAAAACTCGTGTACATTCTGTATGCGAAAATCTCTGCGTAAATATAATTTTAATTTCTCGGCTTCGAAAGTTAAATTTTTTCCAAAATTGTTAATTGGCATTGAATCCAACCGCCCCACACACAATATCGCCCATTGTATTCCATTATTTGTAGCCGGGGCTGCTGGGTTGGAAAAAGAACACCTATCCATCATCCAACTACCATTAGTGACTCTAGCAGCTTTATTATCATAAATTATATCCGGGGCCTGTAAAATACGGGCTTCAACATTTATGAATCCATCGTTAATATGGATACCAAACTGCTTCACCACCATACTATCGTTGTGTTTAACTTGTTTCAATAATTCGCAAATTTTTGACTTACGAACAATTGTAGATGTAGCCGAAAATTTAATCATTTCCCTTGTTTGAGATTCATTGCATTTTTTTAAAATTGCCTAAAATAATTAGCAACATCATCCATTAAACCTGAAATTTTTTTTTGCCTTATAATAATAAATATTAGTCTTACTTGTTCTGATTTAATGGTACATAGTTCAACTGGTAACCATATAGGTCGGTTTGCGGCACCCACCGCTATGCAAG
This sequence comes from Dilophus febrilis, assembly GCA_958336335.1. Lineage (NCBI taxonomy): Eukaryota > Metazoa > Arthropoda > Insecta > Diptera > Bibionidae > Dilophus > Dilophus febrilis. The sequence continues at coordinate 41,065,063 of OY284472.1, forward strand.
GCATATTTGGATGTTGTAATACAATACCTATGCTTTTAAAATATTGAACCACTGTAACCATTTTTCCTAAACATTCAAATTGAGCTTTACTGGCTGGCGCCGTTAGGGATTGATATTTATAATTCCGTTCTTTAACACCACCTTCGCGATAAGTAATAGTGACTCCCTTTAGCATTGAATGTAGTTTTTCACGATCACGATCTGTTAGCTCGTTTCCCCGCGAAAGTGGGAAACACAAATCTATAAGAGGTGTTGCTGTCGGAAATGCTTTATGTGCTATATCAACATTTAAATAGGGACGATATCCTAAAATAGCACTTTGAAATAATCCGGTCCATAATTCAAAATTATCACCAAGCGAGGGTGCTTGAATATGTGGCTTCATGAAAAAAGAACGACCTGCCTACATATATATATTTAGAAAAACGTAATTTTTAAATACAATTTATACAAATTACAAATTGGATTGAATTATAAAAAAAAACCTACCGTAATACCGTTTTTATCGGCAAAACATGCCCTTAGTACGATATCCAATACTTGAATTGCTCGTTGCGGTCGTTCAAATTCATTCAATGAAGTATAACTTAAAACAGATAAACAATTTTTAGAATAAAAAGTAATAATACCAAAACTAAATGTACCACTTACTTTTTGACTTTTAAACTCGAAAGATCAATGGGATTGCCCGTTTTAGCGTAAGTTAATGTTACTTTAAACAATCGTTTGCTTTTTCCATCGTTATATGAGATTGATTGCTCTGCAATTAAGTTATCTTTCAATACTAATGTGCTATATGCATTTTTTTTACCATCGTATGCAATATAGTTGGTTGGAAAATTTTTCAACCGATATGCTTCAAACACTTTAGGTAATATTTTCTTCGGCAAGTCTGGTGATATTACCACATCATAATGATAAACCAATTTTACAAGTCCCTTTGTATCTAACTCTAAATAATTAGTACCCAACCTAATTTTTTTACCAAGTGTTCCCGGTTCCATTCTGGGCTGGATTTGGAGGTTTTCCATTGTTGTAACTAAATTGCTTATTGGTAAAGGTATTTTCGCCTGCACTAACTTCGGAGGAGCTATTGAGGGTGTTCCACTCCCTGACGCCATAATTGAAGCCGCTGATTGTTGCTTGGTGGCTCTTAAATCTTTTTTCTTTACATATTCTTTTTTATGTTGTCCACCAGAAGCGGGTGTTGGATGTTCACTTTCAACTTTAGTAGTTGAAACAGATGTTTCACTCCCTGACGCCATAATTGAAGCTGCTGATTGTTGCTTGGCGGCTCTAAAATCTTTTTTCTTTACATATTCTTTTTTATGTTGTCCACCAGAAGCGGGTGTTGGATGTTCACTTTCAACTTCAGTAGTTGAAACAGATGATGGTAAAAATTTAGGTTCAGTTACATCACCTGTTTTACCAGTATAAGACTGACTTTGATTTTTTGAGGCAGGATTTACTACAGACATTTGCCTATCTTGTTTATGCATACGTTTATGGTCACCTATACCTGTACCTGATACTGTACCGGTATCAGCAGCGGTAGATGTTGATGCTGCTCGTTGGTCGCCAATAAGATAACTGCTGCCACCCGCATCACCAACTTCACCACGCGATTGATTTTTTATTTTTGCAGGTATATCTTTTTTATCCAAACGTTTACTGTCACTTATTCCTCCGATGCCGGTATGGGTTGCAACAACACTTCCAGTAGGGGTAGACGCTGATGCCGCTGGTTGAAGACCAATATTCTCTCCCTTGCCACCTACATCACCACCTTGTGCTTGATTTTTCGATTTTGCTGTGTGGGAAAAAAATATTTTAATGTACATCAATTTTTATTGATTAGAATGTTTTCCTCTGCAAGTTTACCATATTTGTATATTTTATATGATAAAAGAAAATATAAAGTGTACATAATAATAGAAAGGCAACAACGCAAACGCAACTGCATTCCACCATTTTGTAGCTATCAATTACGATTCTTGAATTTTTCATTTTTATAATGAAATATATGAATTTACATAGTCACAACTATCACGCGTAATTGTGATCTTTGCGGAACTGGTGGGTATTTACATCCGCAATGAAATTGTATTATATAAATTATATAAATGCATTTATGCAATTATATAAATGCATGAAAAACAAAACCATTGGCAATCATGTTGACAATACGTGTGAATCCGCACATACAATGAATACAACAATGAATTATTCAGGAGTAAAATCAGTAATATAAATATATTAATGGAGGTGTGTTATTATATATAGAGTTAGATGGTAGGACACACACATGCAGATGGTTGACATTGAGTTAATTGTTTTTTTTATGTGAAAACTGCTGTTTATTTATACATTATTCACATTAAATAATATTGATCAATTATAAAAATTGTGATTATCGCCATAATTTTATGAGCAATTGAAGTTTTTTTACGAAGAAGCATTAGCAATAAGCAAATGCACTTTGTTCATGCATTTACCATATCACATATATTTGGCCTGAGCCTGTGTATTTAGTTATACAATTTGTTAACGAAAATGTGACCATCATACACTTTGGTAAACACATTTATTATTTGTGGGATGTATTTTTATTTCGTATGTATATATTTAATTTTTGTAATGTACTTACACTTTCGCCCCATTGTTTAACAGCAAGTATATATAGTATATATACAATCAATCGATAGTTTAATATTTAATTACACTTTTTATAAAACGTCACCGATAAAAATAAAACTATTGTAGTGTGTACATACAGGATTTAATTACTTTTTAATTTTTCAATTCGATCAAGTTTTAATATTTTTAATTATTAATTATTCCAATAAAATTATTAAAACTGTCGTGTCATCAATCGGTATTCATGAAATGATGATGATTAAAAAGATGAAAAATAAATGAAACTGAAATTGAAATGGATAATTATAATTTTAAATTAATTTTTCCTTTGTTCTATTTATAGTATCGAACATTCTGTCGAAATATGTTTTTATGTAAACGAACATGCTGCCGAAACGAACGTGCGATGTTTTTCTATTTCTTTTCGGTTTCGAATGCGAATAGAAATGATTCTATTTTTCATTCGTTTTTTGATAGATTTGTTGTTGTTTTAGTTTTAATTATTGTGATAAATTGTGATACAACAAACTATCATTTATTATTATTTTTTTTTTATTTATTTGATAATTCTAATAAATCTTTAATTGTTTTGATTTTTTTTTTGGTTTAATTTTTACGTAATTCTTCATTAACCATATCGACAGTATGTTCGATGCTTAAATTTGTGTTTTTGTATCTGCTTTTCCCTGCTTTGCTTACTTGTACTACTGCATACTGCTGCACTGCTCTACTATAGATAGTCATATAGTAGTCCAGTTTATGTGTAGATTAAATTGAAACAGACGAAAATAATCGTTCTTTTAATACGCTATTTATGTATACACAAATTTTTGTTTTTTTTTTTTTTTGGTTCAAATAAATCGCTATATTTATCTGTATGTTTAGTCCTATAATATATTTTATAATATATAATAATTTTTATAGATATCTCAAAGATATCTCTCTATTTTTCATTTTCTAAAATTTATCCGTTTTTGAGTTAATAATATTGAGTGCAATCTGAAAAATCTGAAAAAATTCCAGATTATTTAGATCAGTCTGACTGGAGATAACGAACGCATTTAGATTAGTCTCATCAATCTGAATAAAAATAAAAGTTCAACAAAAATTCCCTAGATGTCCCGATATACCGTGTTGTGAAAAAAAAATTTATAATTAAAAATTACTATTTTCAATACAATTTTATGCAAATTTTCTATATATTTTAATTTAATTTAATTAAATTTAATTTAATTTATAATTTCAATTTTAACGAACAATATAATATTGAAATTTAATTTTAATTTCTTTTTCACAATAACTTTGTTTATGTTATTTTTGTTTTTGTAATTTTTTTTTATTTGTTTAAAAAAAATGATGACATTTATTTGGCATTTTCTATCGCCATTTTAAGAAAATTTGAGAGAGTACATCAAACCAATGCATCTATACATTTTTATGTTGGTTTATCGAATTTCGCTCTCAGGATTGCTCTAGTCTCTCTTAATTATACTGGAAGGATGGGTGACTCGCAAATGATACGGGAGTGACATCACTTGTGCATAAGTGATAGGTCTGTGTTATCACCTGGTACAGTGGGATCCTTTAGTTTAACATCTTGAGATACACATATATCCAATTAGATTTCTTATATAAAGGTGCATAACTGCAGACAATATATGCGCGAATTTTCCAAGTATACCGGCGTAATAGACGTGTTAATTAGAAATTTGAATTTAAAAAAATTAACGATAACTTTTTATTTTAACACGCAAAATTGCAATCGTCTACTACATACTCATACAACTCATACTTTCCTATAATTTATCTAATTCGGAAAAAAAACACACTCAAATTATCTTCTTAACATATATGCATTTAAATAAAATTATTTATTTCTCTAAAATATATTAATATCATTAATATTTACTTTGTTTTATTAATTAATTTATTTTAAATTATATTTTTATTTATTCACTTATTATAAATTTTCACAATACATAAAAAAATTGTTGCGTTATTTTATATCATCTATACTTTTAATATTTAAAATAATTATGTTATTATTGAAAAATGATATATAATACATATATGCCACTTTAAAAATATTTTAATTTTATATTTTTTTTAAATAACATTCATTAGTGTGAGTGTGTGAATCAATGAATTTCCTTATTTTTACATAAAGTAATGGCAATTTCGATTTGTTAATTTACTGTTTATATTTGAATAAAAAAAGAAAAATACATATATCAAAATGACAAAAAAAAAGAAAAAAACATAATATAATATTAATTTTGTAAGTAATTTCGTTTTTTATCTCTAATAAAACTTATTTTCAAATGTTTTCAATCAAAATTTCCATGTATACAAAACTAGCAGAGAACCTTTTTCTTTTATAATTATCTTATATAGTTGGTTGATTGATATAAATATATGTAATCTGTGTATTCCGGTATAATGTAGGGAAGGATGAATTTAATCCTATTATGTGTGATGGTATGGTGTAACATAAGTTGCAGGAAACAATCCTTTCCTATTTCCAATCTCTCCATTCCACCAATGTTCATCAGATCGATCTGTAACCGTAATAACATCACCTCGTCGAAAATCAAGTTCACCTGATTCTTGTGGGACAAAATCATATAGAGCCTGAACCAATATCTATAACAAATGGGGAAGGGGAATTAATTATTCTCCATTCAATAAAATGATCTCTTCTATAAACCTCGTACTCACTTCTTCCGGTACCATATCCTTTAGTTTAACATCTTGAGAGCGCGATACACTTGCTGTACGATGATAATCAACCAATTCGTTTAACGAGTTAAATTTTACCACCCATAAGAAAAATTTTCCTTGCGCATCACGTAAAACTTTAAAATGTTGAACACCATCGGAGCACCTAAATAAATATACAATATTAAAATATAAAACTGTTTGTACTTCTATTAGTATACCGCCACGCAACGACTTATTTTCAGTGCGATTTTGTAATAACATGAGGAAAGAGCAAATAACAGATATACTTTTCTTTGCGTCTGCAATGTTTCGGAAATAAAATTTAAAATTTGACATTATTTTACAGCAATCGTAATCTTTTTAGTGATAAATTATCCATATGATAAAAAATATAAAATGAGTTGTTAAAAGTCTTTACAAAAGACAATGTGTCTTTTTTTGTAAAAACATTTTGGTCATTCATTTTTATACACATAAACAATAATAATAAGCACAAAACTTGCCCAGAACTAAAGTTAATACACCTCATTGCGTGGCATTTGTTATAATAAAAATACTATTAGTATTGTATATGTAATGAGTGCCGGCGTTTTAATCCCAATTAATTATCTACTGCTATTCAGTCCTATTATTAATCTTTATACGGCATACCCTATTTCCTAGTAGATATCCTTTTATATTTTTGAAAATTTTACAATAGTACTTATACTCCAGACACAATAAATTGAAGCCTATCTGATCAAAACGCCGATATATTACTGTAATACATCAATTTTTTGATATATTTAAATGCATATAAGTACTAATTTGGGGTCAAAGCATTAACCGACACCCGGATAGAGATCGTTCATAATACCATTAACGGATTTTATAAAACTTATGACATATGTAATCATTTTGCTGGTTTATCCCGTAAACGATATCCATTCCAGAATGGTTATGATTGTTTGTTTATGTTAATAATAATATTAACCGAAACATAACCTGAAAACGTTTAATTTAAAAAATTTACTTTAATAATTTAATTAATTCTAAATTTAACAAACATAAAAATAACCATCTTACACGATTTGTATATGCAACGAAAAAGTGTAACTTTTCCAATTTGCGGTTATGCGTTTAAAAAATTCTATTTCGGAGTTGGAAATGGGTGTATGTGTCGATTATTGACGTTTCCATAACCATTCCGGAATGAATATCGCTTACGGTATAAACAAGCATATTAAGTAAATTACTTCACCAAATATAATTTTGGGTAATGCCAGCACGGGTTATAATACACTGTATTGTATAGACCCAAAAATAAAATCATAAACATACTTCACAGATAACGAAAAATCTCCTGGACTCGATTCACTTATTCTTATTAAAAAAGCACCTTCATGTTTATTTGATAACAATTTCTCTGCATCAGCTCTTGTAATACGCCCATAATACCAACTAGTAAATAAAATATATTGTTTTTTTTTAAAAACATTAAATTATTAATTACAAAAAAATTGATAACTTCCTACTCATGGCTTTTCATTTCAATATAATTGCTTGGTATTAATCCTTCTTTTCCGTCTAATTCAGCCCTATACCAATTCATGTCGTCTTCCATGTTTAATATCTGAAATATTTATAATAAATAAATTAATTTTTGACAAATCATTTCTTTGGATTCTATCGATATCTATGCCTGAACTCGATATGTGGTCCTTCGTGGATGTAGAATTGTAGACCATTGATATGTGGTCCTTATGCATGCCTATATGCCAATATTTTTTTATTTTTATACAACATAATATTATATAGCATAATAATAATCTATTAAGAGTATTTTGACTATTGAATAACCCCGTTTTAATGTTAGATTTTATTACCATAAAAAAAGTATAACTTTATTTTAATTTTATAATAAAAGCCACAAGCACAACTAGTTAACATATTAATTCGTAAAAGGGATTGTGTTCAACAGAGAGTTTTGATTTTTATTAAAACTATTTCTTTAAAAAACCATTAATATATGTAATAAAAGAGTTATTAATATCTTATCAACCCGATTTTTTGATCGGTATTAAATGAGAAATCAATATGAATTGAAATTTTGTATTTTTTTTATATAAAAAAAAAATTGGAATAACATTGAATACAAAAAAATAAAAACATATGGTAATATTTCGATTTCGTGTGTGCGAAATTTTGATCTCCCAAAATTTTGAATGGCAACACATTTATTTTTGACGATTATTTATTTATGTACGCACAAAAAAAAAACGTATACATACAATTAATTGATTCTTTATTTTCATATTCTCTGAATGTACATTTTGCTACCCATATATACTATATGCTATATCCAACTTGGTTGTACAACTTGTTGTGCAAGCATAAAATTGGTTGGAAAAATTCCCGATAAAATAAAATAAAATATAGCTGTGATGCTTTATTCAACAGATTCACGATTTAATACTTTCTATGATTATTGTATCGCCGACAGATGCGAAATTATCGCAAACTAAATTGTCTATTTCGAATTTAAATTGTGTACTATAGTTTTAAATTTATAACTCTAAAGTAATACGGTAAACTTTCTAGTGATATCGTTCAGTGTAATATCTCTAGCTATTATTAAAATATAATTGTTAATGATCGTTATATATGATAACTTATATTTTGTTAATTACTGGAATTCCAGATATTGTATTTTTCATTCTTATACCATTAGTTCCGTTGAAAATACCAAATATACAAATATTTTTTTATGAACATCTTCAATCAGCAGTTATTATATAATTACAACTATTATATTGTATAAGGCATATATTAATATTCTCAAAGGATTTGTTTTTTTTCTATTTCAAAAATCGCAATTTGGTGGAAGCGATAGAGAATATAGTATATGTAATTAATTATGAAATCTGGTAATGCTAATGCGATGGTGAACGGGAGTTATTATTGGTCCATTGCAACTCATCTTCCCTGCAATACTATAATAGTTGATTATACGTGTGCAAGCTGTGACCTTAAATATTTTATGATTATTAAGTCAAATCACAAGCAAAACATGTGTTTCTTAAATTTTTTTTTATACAGCAAACAGGTAATTAATTCTTTATTATAGTATAATCGTATAATAAACGAAATGGACATGACATTGAAATAATATATTCTCCGGTAGAATGGAGCGTAATATATACATGTGATTAAATGCTTATTTGCTTATTATATATGGTGAAGATTAGCTCCATGTCTATTATTAGCTCCATGATAATTATATTTTGTCTGTAGCTATATCCCCTATAGTGGATTTAAATAAATAAAATAAATATATTGATATGCATAAATACCTTAAGAACTTGATTCTTTCGAAAGCTAAGTTCATCTTCAGCGGTAGCATTAAAATCATGTTTGGCAACAGCTTCCATTTCTTGTTTAGTGGTATAATATATTTGTAATATATTTGATTATGATACGACGACCGCACCGACGTATACAGTTTTGTTCGTTTTGTTTCTATATAAATGAGTTATTTCCGAGACACACTATACAATAAATTTTATTTTGAATTCAATTTTATGTTTTTTAATTTATCCAAAAATTAATTTTATTACATAGATGATGATATATTTTTAGAATTTTTTTTATATTTGTATATTTTTCTTACGATTTTAGCCTATCCGATTTCAACTTCTCGAAGAAAAAGCAGTGCAAAATAAAAATTTAATGTCTAATGTCATACAAATTTTCAATTCAATTCCACACAAACAAACAAACACACACACACGCACACACGCTACACTCACGCCGCACACAACTGCTTCGGAAATCGATTTTTAAATTAATTTACAAGTAATTATGAATTTACAAAATGAAGGCACTGAATTTGTATTTAATTAATTTTGTAATGCTGTTTCTTAATATTATAATAATAAATACAGACTACTACGATATGAAAATGCGTTATAATCGATTTAATTTAATTTTCCATCCGCCCAATAATATCAACACATACGTGCCGTGAGGTTGGTTAACAAACGAACGAAAGACAAGAGACAACGAATCGAATGAACGAACCGCCATTTCTTTCGATATTGTTCGGTTTTACCAGTTTTACTATTGTTTTACTGTATAATTTTCGATAATGTTCCACAATTTCGTGTATGCAATTTCTAAGTAGATGGTAGCCGATTAGGTGGTGGAGGGGGGGGGGGGTGGAAGAAGATCTATTGAATTGCAAGATCGCAATATATAGCCAATGACCATGCATTATCCATTATTACCATCCCATATACAAACCACATATGCGCTATTCTCAACACCAGACACAATCCACGGAAGCTTAACGTACATTGGTGCGGCAATATTTGTCCATGTGACATTTTTTCACGATTTTGCGTGTCGATAGGGTAGTTACCTGTATTATGATCTGTTGTGGCGGAAAGACCCTTGGCATGGTATTAAATTTGAGAAAGTAACACCTTTTAAAAAAAGTAATATATTTGTAATATTATTATTTCCGGGATAATTAGGGAAAAAATCATTAAAAGTGATTAAAATTACAATACAATAAAATTTTATTATTTTGTTATTATAAAAAAAATTATCGTTTAAGATAGTATGTATACACATTCGTAAAAATCATATCTCATTTGATGATATTTATTAACATGCAGGTGTTCCACATCGTTTTCGTTTTAACAAACGTTTCGGACATGGTGCACCACCATATCTCGGTTGCTGAGTAATTTTACGAAATTTTTCCGATATACCTTGTCCACAACTTACTGAACACGGCGACCAATCCGTCCAATGGGTTACTTCACAATCCAAACCTTCACTTATATTATCAACAATATTTAAATGCAATACATCAGAATCACTATTATTATTTCCTGTTTTCGACTGATTAGCAATGGAAGTAGTTTCAAGATAAGTTGCAGTATATGAACCATGATTATTATCATTATTATTTTTACATATGTTCATGCAATCAGTATAGCTTAAAAAATTATTTCGATTTCCACGACATCCGCCATACACAAATTGTTCACATCTATCACTTTCATAATTAAAGGCATAACGATCATATTTCCCACGGCATGGTCCTACTTCATATGCTTCACTACATATTTCTAAAATAATATAATAAAAGCGAATTATCACAAATCAAAATATATAGGATACACTTAAATTGAATCATATAGTTATGCAATTTATATAACCTTTAGCGGTTTGAGAATCGTAAATGCATGATTCACGTTCAGCACATACTTGCTGTTGATGCAATTCCATTCGTCGGTTACACATCTTTATTAAATCCGAATCAACTAACAATAATCGTGTACGTATACGTACACCACGACCACAGGTTTGACTACATGGACTCCAATCACTCCAAAGTGTCACCGGACACATCGGATCGGGTATTTCCATATCAGATATTATACATTCTGGTGTCATACATTTTTCTTTTTCAACTGTTACATATAATATAATAGTAAACGCAATTAACTTTGTGAAAAGGATTCTTGAAGGCTTACAAAATTATATTGTAATTTACCGACTGTAATATGGGGACATTTTTTTCGACCACCATGGTCAACAAAATTGCGTGTCCGCATTGATATACCAATCCCACAGGTAGCTGAACATGGTGACCATTCAGACCATCTGGTTGTTTTACAGATACCTAAACCTTCACCATCCTCATCTACATTTGCTGAACTGACAGCTAAATTATCATCATCGTCCACATTTTTCAATTGTTCATCTCCACTTTATTATAAATATATGATGCAATTATTATTATTGTAATTCAATTATTTATATGTTCTATTACTTGCACTCTGGAATAGCAGCTACACACATTTCTTTACCAATGAGTTGACGATTACATTGCGCCGATTTGGCTAAACTTTCGTTTAAGTATTCTCTGTTTCTCATACGTATTCCTTTGCCACACGATACGGAACACGATGACCAATGCGTATATGGAGTTACGTCACATTCAGCTAATCAAATAAGCAATTTATATGTAATTATTTTTGCATATAAAAACAAGATACGGCAGAATATTTGTGGTTCATTAATCAGAAAGGTACACGCATAAGATACATTAATAATTTAAATCTCGCACTTACCTCTTAATATTTCTTCTGTATTTTCTGATACATCTAAAATTTGCGATTGTAGAAATTCATCATCACAATTCCTTGTAATAACTTTTTCACGTCTTATATATAATTTTGCTAACGGTGTCATTTCCGATGATTTTGTGTTATAAAATGGTTGTCGAGGATCTTCTGGATACATTGGTGTTATACGATACATTCGTTCACGGGGTTGTGTTTCAGAATTCGGTGACTATATAGGCATTAACCAGAAAAATGTACACGAATTCGTATTAAAAATGTGATAAAAAAAAATAACAAAAACCTCTACCATATATGTTATTCCATTATCAGTTCCAGCATCCCATGGATATAAATCTAGGTCTATAGAATTTTTCCATGAACAATTTTGTTCGCACAAATTTAATCCATTAATGCCAACGACCCAATCAGGTGATGGTCCAAACATTGAAACAAGGGATAATTTATTATGTTTACGATCAACCCGAAAATGTGAAGATGTATTTGTATTTACGTGTGGATACCATAAACCAGCAGCTTTTATCAATGTACGTAATCGTGGTCCTTTTGCACGTAATTCAGTTTCCATTAAACGAATCGATCCCCATTCAGCTAACGAACGAAACCCATCTGTTGCGATATGATTTTCACCCCAAAAGGAAAAATTAGCATCATGTGATGCACCGATAACATCCGAAAAATGTGTTAACCATATTGCAAATGGATAATCACGCGGATGTGTTTCATTTGACCATATGCCTTCGAATGTAAACTTAATACCAAGAAATTATATGAGGTGCACAAAATCTAATTAGAAGTGGAATGTATCTCTATATATGCTTACCGTATATTTCGCTTCGTCACAAGCACAACACTCGCCTAATAAATATTTATCTTGCTGGGTATCTTCGCAAATGATTTTAGTTAAATTGCCATCATCCGAATACCATGAACGTGGATTTTCATAAACCATGGCCGATAGTGCAATACATCCAGAACCAGTTGGTGGTGCTACCCACATAATTTGAACTTCGGATTTCGGTAAATCATCGGCTTCGGAAACAGTATTTATGCAATTTTCATGAAATTTTGTTAATGCATCGCTAAATAATTGAAATCGACCAATTCTAGTTGGTGTAGATAGACGTTTTCTACTATTACCATTTTCGTTCGATGATTTTGCGGACAATATAAAATGCGTAAATTGTTGTAAATTATCATGCGTTCGTGCTCCAAGTAAAAATACTGTATAAAAGCATATACATAAAAATAATATATATATATATATTTCGCGCTTAGTAATTTTTCATACTTACTATTATAAATTTTTCCTGGCATATATCCATTTGGTTCATCACTAATAATTAATCGATATCCATTATCACCAGATTTCCTAGTCGAATATGGAACTTGATATGGTACTTTATTACAATAACCTAATATTAACCCAATTGATATAAATTGTAATAACAAAAATAATATACTTCTCATGATGCAATATTTTTTTCATTCAATTTCGTTGAGTGTAAAAGTGAATATAGATTATAAATGTAAATTATTTTAATATAAAGAATAATTTTCATTAAATTATTGTTAGTGCTGATTAATAATGAGAAACTCGGACTATAATCACTATACTATATTCTGTTCGTTTTGATAACAAGTTATTCTGATGTGATAAAGTTGTTTCTATGTGTTTTTAAGATGCCCTTTAATGACCCTCCTTTTTTTTTAAATGTTTTAGTTAATGTTTTTCTGTCGATTATCTCCATAAATGTCCATACAATTAATATATTATATTTAATTGTAGGTTACTCGAAATTATGGCGTCGCTTGATACTCTATACATTTATATAATAAATAAGGTCAAATGTTTAATTCAATCACGGTGTTTAACCTTTGGCCGGATGACTGGGACAAAGCAAAACCCAAAACAAAAACAATTTACCTTATCTCATATATTTATTATATATAAAGGTCTGATCAGGGGCCACTACTGAAGTGAATGATATCTATGACATCGTACCCCTTTAATAACTTGCTTTATAACTGTGATGATATATTATCTTCAATTACTTTTAGAATTACAAAATTTATTTATTTTAATTTAATTTGTAATTATATTTAGTTCATTCTTTCGAATACTTTATACACACACTTGAAAACAAAATCTCAAATAATGATGTTAGCTATTACGAAATAGTTACCGCTTACTGTCCGATACCGGATATCCCGGTACGGATATCCCGGTACTTTTATACAAAAAATTATCTATAACATTTTGTCGTATGGTTTCTATATTCTATATAGAATGTTGCTTCACAGTAACAAACATTTTATATAGGGATTTAATAGTATGTAAGTAAACAATTTGCACACTACCAATTTCAATATAATTCACGAAAACATTCTTATTTTTCTTCAGCCCCTTATACAGACTGCTGAATCTCCGAACATTTCGAATCATCTCTCGTCATTGCTAACTGTTGAAGCAATGCATTTGTATAGAAATACACATTCACTATATGACATACATCTTTTAACACTTTTAAACTCAATTTAATTATTTTATTATTATTATATATATTATAAGCATATCGCATGTTAAGTATTTCAATATACCAATACACAAATTATTTACATCATCAGGTGGGTGTTTTTATAATATAATGGATTCAATAAGTGTATAAAATACAAATTTTATTAAAATAATTATGTTTATGCTTGTAGTTCTAATAATAGATTATGCACCTATAACATGTATTTGCTTATACATAATATATTATTTAGCCTGCATGGTGATTGAATTTTAAATCAATTGAGTTTCATATGACAAAATCAATTTTATAAATATAAATTCAAATATATCTCGAAATGATCGCTTTCTGTTCTGTACTGCATATCGTTATTGCATTATTAATCAATTTATATAATTAAAACATCTTTTTTTTATTAATTCCCTTTATTTTGGAATATTTAGGAAACATAAAGTTTTTTTAGTATACACATTTTCTTTAATTCCTAAATGTAATATCACATTTTTGGGAATGAAACATATATCTAAATCTTAAAATAAATAAAAAAAAATTAAAATTAATTAATTTTATTCAAATGTATTAGGAAAATACTAAAGGATAATAGTGAATTAAAACATTTTCTTTTTTTTTTTGTAAAGCACATGATTTTTTTTTTACTTTCGTGCAACCCCAACATTTCAGTACATTTTATTTTAAATTTAAAAATTGACCATTATTAAGTAACTTGGCGGAACCCATGGGTCAAAACGTTAATTATGAATTATTACAAAATTACTGTTTACTATCTAACAATTAATTTTTTGTTGTATGTATTCATAAATACCTTGGTTATTAGGTAATAGTGAATTAAATTATCTTAGTTATACTGAAGTTCAAAATATCAGAACTCTATATTGGAATTCCAAAAAAAACCTTAAGATAATTAAGTGTCAACGGCAAATCTTTATGCTTCCGCTGAAAGGATTACCATAAAGTTAAATAAAATGCCAAAATATAGTCACGAGAACTAAAGCTAAATGTTAATTCAAAATAAAAAGGAGAATTATGCTTTCGATATAATAATTTTCTTGCAATAGATACTACTATCCATACAGATATAATTTAAAATGTTAAAATTGGTGTTTCACGATGATCCAATAAATCTGGAAAAATGGTAATTATAGTAAATATCATGTTTCTAATTGTAATTTAAAAAAAAAACAAAATACAAACCTTTGGCAATACTCCACCATGGTAATTTAACATACGTTAAAAAGGCATTTAATGGTATAGATTGTTGTCGACGATGTTCTTTCCAAAAATGAAATGTTTGAGTAAATCCTTTTGTAGCCCACAATGGATTGTATGCACCATCATCAAGTTCTGTACAAAGTAAATTGAAAAACCAAACATGTTCACTATTCACAATTATAATTATAATGTTATATCATATATTGAAAACATTAAATTTATATTCACATTATTCACATATAAGTAAGTATTTATAGTTCGGGCTGTTTATTTTGATTTGAAATTCAAATTAATTATAAATATAAAAGATACGCAAAGGAAAAAAACCCATTCAAATAAAACAAAAACAAATAAATACAAAACCTTTTAATGTTTTCTTTGGTACCTCACACCAATAATAAATATTTGTTCCATCGGGTGTTGTATGCATTGGTATTTTATTACATAATTTATTTAATAAATAATCTTGATGTTGATGTTCATATTGCAAAGATTTTTTTTTCACTTTTGGTAATGTTGAAAAGTTTCGATTTATTAGTGAATGTCGTTGTTTAATATTATTATTTTTATCTGTAATTTCTATATCATTGCTAGTGATTTCTATATGATTATCGTTTTTGCATACGAAATGTTTGTCTAATACAAATGAATTCAATACATTAGTACTTTTATTATAGTTATTAAGTGGAAGTATTGAATGAATATTGCCAGAAAGTTCATTTTTAGTAATATTTTTATTAATCAACAATGTAGAAGGATGATTAAATTCCATTTCTTTGCAAAATTCTGCAAGTCTATGTAGATGTTTCTGTTCTTTTGCGGGTAGCTCTACTTTACCCTGTACTGAACGTGTCCGTAAATTTGAATCGATTTCATTAAATATTTTTATATTATCATGTAGTGCCGATAATATCATATTATCGTGACAACCATTGTATGAGGTTGCATCATCAGCCAACTCATATTCTTCATTTTTTTTAGTGTTTATACATATTTTTGGTTCAACGTTATTAGTAACATGATTATTTATATTTCGTGTCGATACATTTATTAGCGTATGTTCATTTGGGTTTGATAATAGCGTAGTATTAATATTACATATTGTTTTGATACCACCACCATCATATTTTACATTGGGAATTTCTAATTCGCTTTCAAGATTCAATACATTGCGAAGGTTTTTTACAATAAATTTCCCATTTAATTGCTGATGTGGTATATTGTCTAAACATGCTGGTGAATTAATATCATCACAAATACGACAATAAATATCAGACATTTGTTCAGATGTATTATCACTTTTGGTCCAACTCTTTTTATTTGTATTAAAACAATTACAGCATTTAGTTGTTTTGTTTTTTTCTGAATATTCTATTTTTTTATTTTTATTACTGGTTTTATTTTGGGGTTGTTTCATTGTAGAAGGAATTAATCTGATGCTTGTTGTTAGTTGTCGTATTGCAGTTATATTGTATTTATTGTTAATGATGGAATCGGCAGCATTTGCCGATGCCAAGGAAGCAGGACGATCTATAAAAAGATCAATAGAAATCAGAATTAAGTTGTAATGTAATTTAGCAAAAGATTTAAGTTAATAAACGGAACAAACAAAAAATGGAAATCATTTTGACTATATAAATTCAATTATAGTGTAATATAATTGTTGTTCCCAAAACACTATAATTAGTTTTTCTCATTTATAAATGGTCCTGCTTCCCGTAGGCGCTCTTTTGTGATAAAATAATTCAATTGTAACATGTACAATTTGAGTATTTTTTTAATTCATTATGAAAAATAAATAAGCGAAATAAATTAAACTTATAATTAGTAAGCAAGCAAATAATAAGTCAATCCAATAATAACGCATTCACTTAACAACGTCTGTAATGAATGCAGGATTTTATATGATATGTTATTCATATACAATTTAATTGGAGTGTATATTAATCAATGATTAATTGTCATCATCACACAATCCCATAACCAATTAATACATTTAACATATTCATTCATGCATGAAATCATGAATTAAAATATTTTTAATTATGATATATTCATCTCTGTATTGGAATATTAAAATTTCACGGGGGAGTAAACATATAAATAAATTACAATATAATTATTACAGTTATACAAAAGCACAATCTGTATACATTTTAAATGTTGACCGCGTGATTTTATTTTATAAATATTGGTAATTGATACAAAACAAACCCGAATTCGTATATTGTAAACGGGGTAAAAAAACAAAACATTACATAATCTTAGAAAAAAATTTCTATATAGAATAATAAATAATAGACTGCGAACATACCGTAGCCCCAGTGGCCTAATGGATAAGGCATCGGCCTCCTAAGCCGGGGATTGTGGGTTCGAGTCCCATCTGGGGTACACAGCATTTTTTTTTTTAATTTTTTTTATGGATTTTTTCTCTCCTTTTTGTTAAAAATTCACAGCTCATTATTATTCAATTTTCAATCTACAAACGAAAGTTGTAACTCAATTATTATTTTACTGATTGTAGCACACGTGTATAAATTATTCGTGTATATGGGTATGCGCCTAATACAGTATGATTCTATATATGTGTGAGCGCATTTGTGAATGTGTGTATTGATGAAACTGTTTATTTGCGAAAAGTTGGATGTTTTATCATTCAATTTAGATTTAATTCATGTATAATAAAACTAACAGACTTCAAGTTTTTGTGAAGTAAAAAAAAAATACAAATACAAATTGTCTTAATACTTACCATCTCTTAAATCACCTGCTTCAATTTCTGATAATTCATTAGCTATCGAATCAAGTCCTTCATTTTCTGATCGCGCTTTTGCTCCAAATGTTGTACTATAATCATTAGATATTGTTTTGGTTTTCCACCCATAACGTGAATAATAATTTAAATTGGAGCTCGGATCACTGAGACGACGTTGATGTCGATAATTATAAAAAGCATCTGGATCTTCATTCCATTCATCCCACATATCTGTTACACAAAAACTGAAACCAAAGAAAATAAAATATTTTTTTGTAATAGATATCTTACAAATGTTTTCTAAATTTTACATAACAAAACAAATATTGATATATTAGTTTCTAGTGATTAGGACCCCACAATGTGGCCGTGATAAGAACGTTCGGATCATGGTCATTAATTTGATACGCATTGCTGGCTGAGCTTAGGCACAAAGCAGTTGTTTTTTTATATATTGATAATGATTTTTAATTATTCAATGCCGATTGATATTACTGGAAAACCATATTTAATTTACCATAGGCATTCACGGGCTTCCATTATGTAGTATATGTAGTAGTTATAACATCCACCCAACATTCGAAAGGTTCCCTGTTCAGTCCTGGCGAAAACTCTTTTTGACTTTTTCCCAAATTTTTAACATCAGAGTGAATTTAAATATATATTATTTACCCTGGTTCACTTGTTGGAGTTTCAACACCAGATCCCTTCGGCTTAGTGACAGCCATTTCAGCATGTCCTTTGCCTTGTGGTCCTTTCATTCGTACAAATTCACATCTCGTTTGTGGTCCTCCCGTATTAAATAAACCAAACGTCATACGTTGTGCTACCTTTGAACTTAAACTTGATTGCTATGGAAAAATAACATAAAATAGTCATTAAAATGGAACGCAATTTATTAATAATCCTATTGTATGTTTGTTTACTCGTGAATCGTATACATTTTTTAATGCATCATATCGTATCGAGCCCAAAAATATTACACCTTGAACACTACCATCACGATCACTGGCTACTAATTCTACACAAACCATTTCACCATCTCTTACCACAATATCACTAAATACCTATATTTTAAAATAATATAAATTAGTACTCGCCAATTGTGTATACTTAACAATAAAATAGCGTAAAACCTCGTCAAAATTATCAACCATAAAACAAATATGTGGATAAGTCATTTCTTCACTGTCGCCTTTAGTATCCATTTTTCGTCGACTGGGCGAAGCATATACTCGTTGCGAATGACGTCTTAATACTTGTAATTCTTTCGGGGATGTTCTGGTACAGATTGCTAATGTTAATGTATAATTAAATTGATGTATTATTAAATTTAAATAAACCGTTTCTTCCCAATCCACATCTGGATCACCGATTGGTAACTTTCTAGAATCTTTTCGAAACACATCAACATCTGTCTAATTTATGAACGAATAAAAGGTTACAAATTAATTAAGCAATTAACAAAATTAGGTAGCCCGCTATAAAAATGTTATAGTAAGATTAATATACTTCATATTTTGGCATATGCCTTGATGTTCCTTTTACGTGTTTTTTACGTACAAAAAACAGTAGATCATCTGAATCAATACTATGATCTGGCTCAGCTTGAAATAGAAAATTTCGTACAAATAAATCCGTCCAATAAGTAGTACCCGGTAAAATAACAAATCCACTATCTATAAAATTGTTTACAGGTAAGTAAGCATTACATATGGAAACCAATAGCAGAATATGTAGAATAATTAAATGACAACATTCGTCATATATAAATTATTATTACAATGCAACACACAATCACACATTAACACTTTATAAAGAAATCAATAATTGGTTTTTAAGATGTCTATTTCGCTACATAAATTAATAATATAAAAAGGAAAAAATTCGTATTACCATCTTTAAATTGTTGACGCATTTCTTTTGTCCTTTGAAAATTAATTTCTTCTAATAATTGCTGTAAAATTGTTTGTGTTCTTAAAACTGAAACTCCTGGCCCTGGACCAAAAGCCATTGCTAATTAGTTAGGTCTGTTCATGAATTTGTGGCACGGTACCTAGATAATAAATCCAGTTTTATTTCTAGTATTATCTAAAATTATTAAGCAAATAAAGTACGTTTTTTCGGAACCATATATATCCTTTGAGTTTGAAGAAATGGTGTAGCACCAAAAACTAAACAGTGGTGTGGTGATATAATAAAAATAAGAGATACAGCATAAGCGTTCGTTTACATGGGCGAATTTACGTCCGCGAACATTCATTCCGTCATCCGTGAATATTTACATATTAATAGTATGTTTTTTATTTTTGATCAAACTGATTTTTTTGATGTATTTGCTAATTTTAACGTTACTCCCAAACATTGCATGTCAAAATTAGCAAAAAAATCAAAATAATCAATTTGACCAAAGATAAAAAACACACCATAAATATTTTTTTGAAGATTCTTTTTATTTTTACAAAAAGTTAAAAAGTATTTAGTTTATGTGCACACCTAATGTTTTTCTATTTGGTGGTTTTTCTATTTTTTACATGTTTTCCCACGGTTCTCATTGTACATATATATAAAAATAGAAAATATAAAAAAAAGTTAAGTTAACGTTATTTAAATGGTGCGGTTCTCATTGATTTTGGCTAAAATTTCAACTCTAAATGACCGTCATTTTTAACTTAATTTCTTATGTATTCTATGAATAATGAGAACACCAAAAAATTGTATGCACATGTATATTTTCTATTTTTATGTGCAATGAGGCTTAAACCACGTGGCTTAAACTTTGATGATAGAATAACAGAATTCGCAAATAGTGTATATGTATACAAAAAAATGTGATGAATGATTTGGGCAGTCAGAGAGTAAAGGGAATCAAATGGAGCAAAGAGGTGGTTGAGAAAATGTCAAAGATTGCACACGTATTTTGTTGTTAAATATAAAAAAAAATTAAACCAAAAACAACAACGAAATCCATTACACTGCAAAACACATACATCTTTAAAACAACAACATTGCAACCTACACATTGTTGAAAAAATCCTCACTTTGAATAATTTATTACTAATCCTGATATTCTTTCATCTAAGGTTTTAAATGACGTACATATGATTGCATTTGTGACAGTCAAATTTACCAATTTTGTAAATAACATTAAAATACAACAACAATAAAAATCAAGTGAGCGTTTAAAAAAAATTGAGAGAAAAAAATTAGAAAAACAACCAACATTATTAAAAAATTATATAATTCGGTTCTTCGAAAAATAAACAAACAGACTTTATATGTGCATTGGCACTAAATAAATAAATTAGAAACAAAAATAGGCAACAGGCAAGAGGAGTGTCAGTTACAAAATTTTTTTGCAAATGAATTTTTATAAAAAAGATTAGATTGTTTCATATATTATTTATAAATGAATGTTATATTTTACAAAATTAAATGTTAATTACATTATTATTATAAAGTTCATATTATTAGAAATATAATAATAAATGGTGTGTCTTTTATTGATTTATTGTTGAATAAAAGTGAAAAGTATACATTGCAGTTTAGAAAATCAAAATATAGGGACCACAGGTTAAAAATTATATTAATTTACATATCGTGCAATCAATAATCATTTTGCATTCAGTGATCTACCTACTTTGTTTTAAATAGCCCATGCTATTCTATTATTGAATTTTATCTACATTCATATTGTTGATTATATTTAAACTACATGAATGAATTAATTAAATAATAAAAATAATAGCTTGATAGTTTTCTCTGTGGCGCAAGTGTAAGCGCGTATGGCTAAAGAAATATGACAAATTTCTGAGGTCGTGAGTTTGCATCATACATTTTGGATTGGTTTCACAAACAGAAGATCAACCATTCCATTTTGCCCATATTCTATATAATAGCACATATTCTATAATAACTATAAGATTATAACAATTTTTCACTCTCCTCAAATTGACATCGTTTCCATTTTCTGAGTTCTACAAATTTTATAAATGTGGTTTGGCTTGGTCTTTATTTAATTATTTTAAAATATTAAAATATATCAATTATCAAGTGTTTTTCATTTTTAGCATTAAAATTATTCTATATAAACTATGCCAACACAAACAACAATGATGAATGATAGCAATACAAATAGCAGCAATGAAATTAAAGTGAAAACCGCATATAATGGTGAAATTATGATAACATATATTGATGAGAATATCACTTATGAAAGTTTACGTCAAGAAATTCTTGGTATATGCCGTTTCCCAATAGAGCAGGTAATATATTTTAAGCAACGGGTTGAAAATCAATTGATATTAACTTTGTTTATCATAATTCAGGTATTTACTATGAAATGGGTGGACGAAGAGGGTGATCCCTGTACATTATCATCACAAATCGAATTAAATGAAGCAATCCGCTTATATGAAATTAATAAGGATTCCGAATTATTAATTCACGGTAAGTAGTAATACTTATGAATATTGCAACAAAAAAAAGATAATAGAAAACGATGCAAAAATAATGTAAGCAATCTATAACTAACAACCCGATAGAACACCGAGTATTTTATTATTTTAAATGTATGAGATTCATGGATTTATTTTATGATGATTTGTGTTGATACGATAATTATATTCATGTATCTACGTTTATTCCTTATACGCGCGGCATTAATGGAATGGTTAGTAAAATAAATTTTTTTAACCGATTTTGTAATATCTAGCAAATACTTTAAAACTAATTTGTTTAGAAAGTTTATGATAATTCTATCATAACAAAAAGAAGCACGTTTGATTATAAATTTAAATTAATGGTTATAAATGTATAGGTATTGATAATATTTTGAAATTGCGGCATATACTAAAACTACACCATGGTGCATATACATTTACCCATATATTTTTACGATTTTGTAATTCGAGCGTTTGATTTGCAATAGTTTTTGTTATAGTATCTATACCAGGACAAAACTGGACTGTATATAATATTTTTATTCTTGTAAACTTGTAAACTGTACAATATACGCTGTAAAAAAATTAAGAAACCAACAACAGAAGGCTGTTGTCGGACGTTAAAACCGATTGTCGGTGTTAAGGGAAATTTTTTTTGTTTTTTATCAAATATTTATTAATAAGTATTTTTTATTCTGGTTTGTTGAAAAAATCCCATTACATTAAGGTGACACTGAATTGATTTATTCCACTGTATAAAAAAGGTGTTAGGGGTAGGAATGATGTATATAAATTATCGTCCGATTATGCGTCTGGGGAATACCCAAAATATTTGAGAGTATAATTACGAAGGTTTTATGTTTCAACGTTAAACCCGTAATATGTCGGGACCCAACATTGTTGTAGATCTACCAAATCTACTTGAATTTACAAATCACTGCTTTGACAAATTTAATATTGGTTCGCAAGTTGATAGTTTTTTTACGAATTTCTGCCAAATTTTTGATAGAATGTCTTATGTCTAAACTATTCTAAACATGCTCATCTTGAAAAACTTAGACAATATATTGATTTGTCATTTACATATGGAATGCTGAATAACACTGTCGATTGTTCGCCCTTATTGGGCTATTCCAGCCCACTTCATATACTTATCCTTTCCATTATACAATAGGTCCTCTGTATTCCGATCTGTAAAATAATTACGGTACCAACTTCTACCATTTGGAATTCTCAATAAATTCTATAATATGGATAATGAAATTTAAGCTTATTATTGAACTAGGATATACCTATATTAATAAACGAACACTTGTTTTTATTTTATTTTACATTCAAACTGATGATAATACAGAGAAAGATAATCAGTAAGAATTCAGGGAAAAATAGAAAAAAAAGTGTAAACGGAGAACGTATTATCTTCGCTATTAAACGGGAAGATAGTAAGTACGAATATCGGCAAATCGTTTGTTTTACCTGCAATAATCGCTTTCACTTTCTAACATTGCCTAACATATTGCAAGCACAGTGCGTTCAGCTTCAGTGTAATAACGTGTTACGTCCGCTATTAAGAAAACGACTTATTCAGAATTAGATACTATATTGATTGTAGTGATATATAACTTGATTACAATGGAAACTGTGTTTATTAAAAAAAAACCCATCCGGATACCTCCCTAATCCGATACTCCTCTTGCAAATATCAATCTGGGTTTGAGAGGACATACTGTATTGCTTTTTAGGGGAGCGGGCGTGCGTAAAACTCTGTGCGTATATGAATGTATATAGAAGAAATTTAAATTTTACATTAGTTATTTAATTTTCTAATACAGCTTTAACGTTTGTATATATGTAATTTCCCATTTCTTTATTACTGCATATCACAAATCACCCTTAGTGTACTGCACTATCGCCATAACACAATCGCATTTTCTATGTTTACGAGAAATGAATGAAAAAAAAAGAGAAATATATAATGAAACTCATCTTCAACTCCATAAAACATCAGCAGTAGGTAGCAGCAGAATTTTTTTTTTGAAAACCATTGCATTTATTAGCCCGTCCTGAAAATATTATATTTCGTTTTGCTGCACCCTTTTTTTATATTAATTTTTTTTTTTTAGTTTTTCATTGGGTTATTCTAATAAAATTTCTTATTATTTTAATTTGTGTTAAATTGTATTAAATATATTGTGATATTTTCAACAGTGTTAATATATTTTATTAATACTATGAACTTTAATTTTATCGTACTACAATATAAAAAAGAAATATATAGTGATCGTATTATTATATTATTATTTTAAGTATATGGAGTCTAATCATTTTCATATTTAACTTTAATTTAGTAACCGATTATATCAAAAATAATATATATGTATATGTGGTAACAGAAAACAAAATTCAAAAAACAATATTAGAATTTTTATATAGTGTAGGAACTTTAACAATTGAAAGAAATTTTCATACGTTCATATGAAATTTTTCATTGTCTGTATCACATACTATATATACACTGCGTACGATATATATTGCAAATTAATCAATAATCAATAAGTACAAAGAATGACTTTGCTGCTGATTTTTATGTTTCCCATATATACTGTATAATGCGGCGTGGCGTGGCGCTTGGAATATCGTAAGGCAAATAAGTACCTTTATTCATTATAATTTGTTTCATATTACATTACAAAGTAGAATACGTTTAGGTTTAGATATCAATGAATAATATACAGTTATCCATCAATAAAAAAATGTAAGGACATAATAACAACAAAATATTTCACTCAGTTATCTAACGCATTTCAAATGTGATTATACTTTATGTGGTGATTTTATTTTTGCTGATTATCGTCGTTTCTAGATTCGTGAATTAATAATTGCGATGTGTTTCGTAGATTGAAAGAGTATAATTTTTACAATTTATAAATTGCCATAAAAACCAATCAAACAGGACTGGCTTCAAAAAATAGAAACCATTTCTATTTCGTTCAAATACATTCAATCGTTTTCTATCCCACCACACTACTTCACCCATATTTTTCATTCAATTTTCAAATTGAATGGCCTCGTGTAAAAGGGTACCAGAAATGTATTTCTTAACAAAAGTAATAATTTAACGCATATCATAGTAGAAAACCCTCACCATATTTTTATTTTTTTTAATCAATAATTTTTATATTTATTTCCTGCCAGACCTCACATTTTGTTAATTTCAAATGTGTCAAGATATAATTTAACACAAAAGTTTACATAAAAAAAAAGTTTATTAACCAAAAATAATAAAGAAATAAAAATATATTCAATAATAATTATATCTAAATAAATAATAAATGGTGTTTAAGTGGTACAAAAAATTATGTTCTATTCTATAGGTTTAATTCTTAATCTGAATCGAAATGTTTACCTTTGCCTTTTCTATATACTATACATATTCAATATTAATCAATAATTTCTATAGTTAAGTGTTGAAAATTTGACACAAAATTGTGTGCAATTGAATACTATTTTAAAATTCATCTTATATAATTGAGGTGCGAAATTAGTATAATCAATAATTAAATATGGCGTGGGGTTATTGGATTGCACCCACAAATATCGATCGCGGACGTTCACCAAGAAGACGTGCATCAAATTGTATGAGTACATGTATTGTACAAAAGCAATGTGTAGATCCACCACCGGTACCACAATGTTATAGTCCATGCCGTAGCCATTGTAGTAGTCCATGTCATAGTCCTTGTCCGGATAGTCCATTTCAAGAAAATATGGCAACACCACACCTAGGAACACAAAGTTGTAATGATTATTCTATACGACGTGATGAATCACCTGATAATCCTCAGGTAAAGCTATTATTTCAATTATTTTATTCGTCTATTTTTAAGCGGAAATATGAAAATATGGTAGTTGTTAAATTTCATATTTATAGGTCTGCATATACTATATAGCGGTTTTATTTTATTTGATAAAAGGGTATAATAAATAAATCCTCAGAACAGAAACGCCACAATAATTCTTATGAATAATTTTTGTTTCCAAAAATATTGTCACATATATTATCTAAATCTATGCTAATTCTCTATGGCATTTTTAATATAATTGAATCAATCTTTATTTCTAAATTTTTAAATAAACACCATTTTCACTTACCGCAAACTGTTAATAATAATTTCTTATATTATATTATAGATGTTCTCAGGGCGGTTCAGTAACTTCCACCTTTTATTATTACTATTTAATAGTATCTCTCTGTGTTGGCTGTGTCGCGTTAAAAAACGTCACAGTTTTACGGTAATAAATATTATAAGGGTAAGAGCACGACCACATACAATTTTGCCATTAAAAGAAAAGTGTGTGAAATTGTGAATCAAATATAAAAATTTATTTATTTCATGTAAACTAATTGCAAATAAATATTGCATTTGGAACTTTATTAACTTTACCTCCAATAACCACTTTCCATTCCTAATGCTGCCTAACACATTAAAAACACAGCGCATTTAGCCTCAGTGCAACATCATATCAAGTTCTCCATTAAGAGGACGATTTAATTCCCCATACCTAACACGCCAGGCAACCTATATCAAATAACATAATAAATTTTTCGTTTATTAAACAATTCAGTCTTTATACCTCGGTAACTCGTAACACCTCTTACATATAACGACCCGAATTAGAATTAGGACCTATTATAATACACAAATGCATTTTGGAATTTTTTACGAATTCATGAATTATTGTGTGCGTATTCTATATATTTTTGAGAGAATGTGATTAATCTTTAAAAAGCTTATGAAATATTCTAACTGTATAAAGAATCCATAATACTCATATAGGTAAATCAATTATCCGATATATTATGTCGTGGTGCTACCGTATCATCAATTCAATCAACAAATAATACATTAACACGTGGTGCATCAATACATGACACCGGTGATTATGATGTGCCACATCCTCATCCATTTACACATCATTATATGACAACTTCAGCTACACCAACAGCCTTGAGTATAGTTGGTTCACGGCCTGTTTCGGCTGGTGGCTCTGGATCTGGTTCAAGTCCAGGCTGTGATAATGGTGGCCATGACAATGTTAGCATTATTGGTGGTTGTCTTAGTGGTGAACATAACGGCGGTGGGATCGGTTGTATTGGCGCGGAAGGTTGTAGTAGTATCATTGGCAGAAATGAAAATAGTTATTTAAATTACATGCATTATGAACGTATGCCATTACCTATACCAATTCCTATCGTACCTCCACCGCCACCACCTGTACATTTAAATTCTGATGATGAAATTGAACCAGCTTATGCTACAGGTATTTTAATTGCTAATACATCCATTTTCACATTTCAATACATGACTTTTGATGATTTAAGTTTGCATTTTAATTTCGTTTCAATTACAGTGATATAATTTTTTATTGTCATTATAATTTATGTAGTTCTGCATGTATTATATATTACGATTTATTTTTTGGTATGTCTATATTCTTTATGTAAGATATTTTTGTTAGTTCACTATAATTTTTAAATTAATAGTTAACATTTTTAAAACCGTTTTGAACATTATATGCATGTGATAACTATACAAACTCTTGCAATGTATTGTAATACAAATGTTGAAAGTTTCTGATTTAAACAAAAATATTGAGAACGTTTAACTCGATATTTGAATACATATTATCTCTGCAATGCTATGTATATATATATACTCATGAACTGGAATAATGTTTTATCTAATCAATAAATGCTATAGATTACGTGTATTTTTTGTATTAACACTTTGTGGATGTGCTTATTATCATACCTAATAATGCACACACATATATTATAAGTGACCCAAAAATGTTCATACGATGACATATTTTGTACGAAAGTTTGTATATAGTTGATAACTTGTTAGAATTGAAAAATTTGTGATATTGAAATATGTAAAAAAATTTTACTTACGGTGATCATGAAATCGTTTTTGATTATATCCAAATATAACAAATATATTTATTAGTGTTTAATAAAAGTTAGTTTAAGATTCGTTATCAATTTTTAATTTGCCACTATATAAACATGTATAAGTATAGAATAAACAAAAAGGATTTTTAATTTATAATAAATACTATAGAGAATAATATTATTAATCATAAATGTATATTTGATAACAAATATTATTCGAAAATAAAAATATAATGCAAATGAATCACTTTCAAAATTTATGGACTAGTTTTTGTGAAGCAGCTTTTATATACGGTTCAGCAACCTTTCCAATAACAATGAATAATAATGAAAGTAAGATTGAGATTGAAAATGTACAGATTACTCTGTATACAATTGTTTCGGTAATTAATTTAATTGAATATAGTTTACCATCATGGTTACGTCGTATATTGTTGATTGCATATGTTATTTAAAAAAAAAGCAGAGTAATATATAGAGTGACAATAAGATACTTATCATAATACCACTATTTTTCAATTTTACTAAAGATTATTATTTATTTAGGAATTATGTCCTTTTATTAAGGTATACTTTAAGAATGCTTCCACAATTTATACAATATGTTTTTTTATTAAATTATATTTTTTTATTCAAATTGTGCTAAATAAAAATTTTCAATTTCAAATTATATACAATCATATACAGCATATATCATATTAAATCAATATAAATTTTGTATTAAATTGTAAATGTTAAATTTTAATTAAAAGTATTATATGCAATTCCAGTTTTTCCAAATGTACCATCTGCACCAGGAATGTCCTGCATTGGGGAGGATCGTAAGTATATGCTTTTGCCATTAATATTATAATTTATTCACCATTGCGTGATCATATTTGTACATATTATTATATTACTAATATTCATAATCGTCCAAAATCACAAAGCATTTTGAGTTATATCCGAACAATACATGTTATATAATTTTTTTTTCATATTGTCTATTTCCTTAATATAATGTGTTCGTGACCGCGATTCGTGAAAATTCCAAATATGTACAAATATTGGAAATTTTATTATCCCACATTTCACTTATTTATATTCCTTCCAATATAAAAAATCTGTAGTTCCCAAAACCATAATTTTTTTAATTATTGTGTATTTTGTTTTACTTAACATTTTATTTGTAAATGTACTTTCAGGTAGCATTTATAGACGTGGAGCACGTAGATGGAGAAAGCTTTATAGAATAAATGGGCATATATTTCAAGCAAAACGTTTTAATAGAGTAGGAATGGATATACGTATACCCTTTTCAATGGTTTTAAATTGTTTTTGTTGTTTTTTTTTCTTCTTATATATTAGAAAGCATTCTGTGCATATTGTAAAGATCGAATCTGGGGACTAGGAAGACAAGGGTTTAAATGTATACAATGCAAATTATTAGTTCATAAAAAATGTCATAAATTAGTTCAAAAGTCATGCACCAATGACGTGGAAACGACATTTAAAGAACGGGATGATTTAAATGGAGAATTAAGTGGTAATACCAGTAGTAATCATGCTGTAATTATTGGTAATAGTATTAATCCTCATCATCAAAAAACAACTGATGCATTGCCATTACCACCCGATTATCGAATTGATTTGCACTCCTCAGATCCATGTGATGCTGTTGCTATTGAAGTTGCATCACAACAAGATCAAGAAAATTTGGAACCGGGTACACAAAGACAATATTCATTGGATGATTTTGAATTGATACGTGTTATTGGACGTGGCAGTTATGCCAAAGTATTAATGGTTGAATTGAAAAAAACACGTCGTATATATGCTATGAAAGTGATCAAAAAAGCACTTGTGACCGACGACGAAGATATTGATTGGGTTCAAACTGAAAAGCATGTCTTTGAAACAGCTTCAAACCATCCATTTTTAGTTGGTTTACATTCGTGTTTCCAAACCCCCTCGCGATTATTTTTCGTTATTGAATTTGTACGTGGTGGTGATTTAATGTTTCATATGCAACGCCAACGTCGATTACCGGAAGAGCACGCCCGATTTTATGCAGCTGAAATAAGTTTAGCATTAAATTTTTTGCATGAAAAGGTTAGTGTTTTACTTAAAAAGTATATAATGCAATTAATTATTATATTTATATAACAGGGAATAATATACCGTGATTTAAAACTTGATAATGTGCTATTGGATCATGAAGGTCATATAAAATTAACGGATTATGGTATGTGTAAGGAAGGTATACGATCTGGTGACACAACATCCACATTCTGTGGTACTCCAAATTATATTGCACCCGAGATATTACGTGGTGAAGATTATGGTACGATTATAGTTTTTTTTTTTTTAAATCATTACTATACATTAATTTGAATAATTAATCGCTGTATTAAGAAAAAAAGTTATAAATGTGTGCGTAATGTTAGATCTTAAAAAATAAGGCTCCCGAGGTTAAAATCTTTACGTATCAAGAAATTATTTAATATCTATAATGCGTACAAACACGCATACATTTAGGACTATATAAAGTCTCATTATTGATATTCAGGTTTGCGCTTTCAGTCAATGAAGATTGTTATAATA
This sequence comes from Dilophus febrilis, assembly GCA_958336335.1. NCBI lineage: Eukaryota > Metazoa > Arthropoda > Insecta > Diptera > Bibionidae > Dilophus > Dilophus febrilis. The sequence continues at coordinate 41,096,040 of OY284472.1, forward strand.
CTATTGTTTGTTTAGGTTTTTCTGTAGATTGGTGGGCACTAGGTGTTTTATTGTATGAAATGTTGGCAGGTCGTAGTCCATTTGATATTGCTGGTGCATCAGAAAACCCAGATCAAGTGAGTTTGCCTAAATTTTGATATTTGTCATATGGTATCAATTATTTATTCATTTATTTATGTCAATATATATTTTTATTTAAATTAGAATACCGAAGATTTTTTATTCCAAGTAATATTAGAAAAAGTAATTCGTATCCCACGTTCATTAAGTGTTAAGGCTGCTTCAGTCTTAAAAGGGTTTCTCAATAAAAATCCAGCGGATAGGTTAGGTTGTCACCATGAAACAGCATTTATAGACATTGTTAACCATCCATTTTTTAAAAGTATTGATTGGGAATTGGTATGTTTTTGAAATCAAAATAGAAGTTTGTATATATTATATTAATATTGTATACTAAATAAATTATCTTTGAATTTCCAGTTGGAACAAAAACAAGTAACACCACCATTTAAACCACGCTTGGATTCGGAACGAGATTTAGCTAATTTTCCCCCTGAATTTACTGATGAACCTGTTCATTTAACACCAGATGATGAGTGAATATATTTTTGAATTTAATATAGATAGTGTTTGAAATGAAAACTAAACTTTATAATTTTACAGTCGTGTGATTGATAAAATTGATCAATCTGAATTTGAGGGTTTCGAATATGTGAATCCGTTGTTAATGTCCTTGGAAGATTGTGTCTGACATAACGCAAATTGCGAACTACATCCAAATAATATTCAAGTAAAATTTTATATATGGTAAATAATACAAAATAATAATTAGTTTTTTTTTAAATGAAATAGTTATATGAAAATGATTCCAGCGATTATGATTCTGTTGCTGATGATATTAGTATTCTTCAATTACCTCCACCACCATCAAAAAGTTTACTTCAGCACATGTTTTGCCTTCCATTGAATTAAAATAATTATTTGCTTACTATTAAATTTATTTTAAATATTAAAACTATAACTTATCGACGATAAAATTGAAATTGCATCATTATAAGAATTTATTAAAAACAGCAGTTTAAAAAGTAAAATATTAAAGTTTATAATACACATACCATATTTTATAATTGCAATTAACATTGTTAATTGCTTTAATAAAAAATTATATTAATAAAATAATTATGATGATAAATAATAATATTAGCACACATTATTATTATTGTTGCATGAATTGAAAAATTAAAACAAAAATATAAATATAATGGAATTCTAATATTAATAAAACTTGGTATCAATTTTTAATAGATAATTGAAGAAAAGTATGTAATTTCTGTTATTAACTTTAACAACTTGTATGTATATACATTTTATTATAAAGTTAATACTAATACCTATGTTATTATCTAATAATTTAAATCCAAAAGAAACCCGTGAAATATGAATAAAAAGCAAAAAATTTATCATGGTAAATATTCTTAGTTTATATATTTAAATTAAATCACTTATTATATCCTTCAAATTATTATTTTCTAATACCATCGCATACACAAAAATTCCTTATCCTGTTTATGTAATGTAAAGTGTATGTATATTTTTCTCTTTATAACAAAATTAATATAAAAGAAATAAGTTGCTTAATAAATAGCACCGTTGTTTAAACCAAATTTAGTTGGAAATATGTTTATCATTTGTTAATACGAAGCAAAGTCGCAATGAAACATCAGAATGATAAAACGACAAAGCGCTTTACAATATCGTATGCTACTATAATTTTTGATGTCGTTAACGGCGAGGTTGAAATCTGTTTTCTCGATAAAAACATATATTGTATATCATAGCATGTCCTTGGTCTTTATAACAAGCTCCATTCTGTTAGATGTGGTATTTACTAAACTTTGCAGTCATCCGGTGTTTTTGAGTTCCACATTTCAATTATTTTTTCTTTCAATTCTTCACTCCTTCTATTGTAACTTACGGATAATTTTTAAACTTTATTTGATTAATGAACACAATGATTCTATTGTACTTAAATCAGGACTGAATCGTTCTTTTTAATCTTATTATAATAAAGCACAATACGAGATATTCCTAAAGAACTTAATGTAGGAAATTTAAGTCTATCGTATTTAAAATTTAAAAATTCAATTTAAAAAAAAAATATCGTCTAACCGGGTCATTTGAATCATAGAAAAATAAAAGTGGTCGAAAATCTGCACATAGCGGCAGCAAATAAAAAAAACAATACATATATGTGAAGCGACTAATTGTGAGATATAACATAATTTTATTAAAATACTTTCAAATACATAATACATAAAATACACCAATCGTTCCTAATATCGAGGTTTGGATAAGATAATACAAAATTTGGAAGCGTTCCCTATTTCGAGAATTCCTTATATCGCGAGTCTACTGCATTTGCACCTGTTCTCCAATACGTAATGATATTAGAACGTTTTACCGCATGTTATTCTATAGATACATACTATTTAATATTTAAATGCCAGAAACATAAAAAATGAAATGATTTATAATTTTATTATTTAATTATTATTGGTCCTTTCAACATTTGTATAATTTGTTTATGTATTGAATCTGGGGTAGCCATAGCGCCAGTTCCTGTATCACCACACATTAACGCTTTCGAAATACATGGAACCTCTTGATAACCCCAACTTTTTAAAATATTGATATGTTGACTGGTTACTGGATGATCCCACATTTTCGTATTCATGGCTGGACAAAAAAAAAATAATTTTTGTATATCCCAAGCTCTTACCGTACATAATAACAAATTATCACAAATTCCCTATCCATGAATTGATAATAAAATTATGTTTTAAATGTATGTTATATTTTATACCTTTTATATTTTTCAATTATCATAACAATATTTCATTTTTTATATATTACCTGTGTCATTTTTGCTAAACTATTAGCATCCAGGGGTGCAATTAACATAATATCAGCCCATTTACTTAAATCGATGTGTAATATTGGATCCCCACGACGAGACCACATTTGCCATTCATCTTCATCTGTATAAATTTCAATTTCTCTGGGTATTTGACCAAAATCAACAAAATGTTTAGCATTCTCTGTTAATATGATTTTAACCTAAACATAAAAATGGTTAAATTATATAATAATATAACATCATATTTGATACACAAACTTATGTTTACGTTAAATTCGTATGGATTCAATTGTTTTGTAAATAAATTTATTATTGATGGTAATTTTATTGTTGCGACACTTCCTGTACATCCTATTAATAGGTTTTTTTTTAGTTTTTCCATGTTTATAATTTGTGTTATTTTGTTTCACTACTAGTTTAATTTTACACACAAATTTTTTAAATAAAAGTTTTAACACCTAAGCACATAATCACACAAAATAAAATATGTAATATTAAATTTGTTTTTTATTATTTTGAAACGAAAATTACATTTATTTTTTAAATCCCAATTTAGACCATTCTTCAGGTGCCATTAAATTATTTTCCATACGACAATGTAAGTAAAATTTTGCTTCATCACGGCACATTGATGTATTATCAGCATTTGTACGTAAACATTTCATATATTTTAACATATCCATTTTACATAAATTTTCATGATCTAATGGAAAACTTCCTTTATCTGGTGATGTTGGGCTAAATTTTTTTTGACTAAATGTCATAGAAGACATATCGATAAAAAACGTTTACCATTAAAAACTAAATGGATAATGGAATTAAATTTTAAATTCTAACAATGATGATGAAAATAATTTTTTTTATGTATTCCTTCGGCAACTAATCTAATGGCCATATAGAATGTCTGGTTGCATTGCACGTTGCACGTTGCACGTTGCAGTAGTAGTTGCTCTCAGTTCTGTGATGGAATGTTCATTGTTCATGTGGTGTGAGGTGAATGCGAGGACTGAGAAAATAGGACCAATAGGAATATAGGATACGATATACGAAACAATAGATATATAAGAGAGTAGAACAGTACTCTCTTGTTAACGAACGCGTGCCAAGGGTAAGGGGTAAATGCAAACCTTTGTTGTTTTCATTTGCTATTTTACCAGGATGATGGTATATAAAATACGGAAATTGATTTCGACCCAAAAATGTTGTTCATTATAAAATATTCACGAAAATTATACCGAAGTATTTCAGGTGAAGGTCTACCAAATATTATATTATTGGTATTGCCACCAACTATTTATATGGTTTTTTTTGTTATATTCATTGCATTATATTTTATATATAACACAAATAACTATCATCAAAGTCAAAATGTTTGTTTAAAAAGAATTCAAAATTTATCAACTTCATTTTCCAAACACAAATGAGCATAATTTTTATTTTTTGGTTGAATTCAATAGAAATGATAAACTTCTTGGAATTTTTGGTGCGGGGTATTAGAATTCAACCATATTATAATAAAATATGATAGGTGTCGCCGTTATGCACAACGATTAATTTTGACAATTCAAAAAAATATATTTCCCAACCATTTTTTTTTTCATTGCCGAGCACGCCAGCAGACGACAGCATTGAGCATATAGCATTGATATTTTTATTAATTTGATTTTCGCTTAAATTTTATAATCTGTATCGTATTCGTATGGTATATGGTTCATCTACGACACTACGACTACGCTTTTGTTTGTTCTTTCCAGCCAGATCCTTCAAGTGTACGGATTGTTATTTTTATAATTAATTTTTTTTTATTCTGTACAATTATAAAATCGGTATTAATCTAAAATAATGAGGATTTACAAAGATATTATTACAGGTAAATGTTTTCTATAAATAAATAATTAAGTGTATATACTAAGATTTTTCCGTATAAATTAAAAGATTCCTGAAATTTTAAATGTAAAATATAGAATGCTTTATTTTCGAATTTTAAAGAAGTTTTCTATTTGTAACTTCGCTTTTAACTATCCGATGTCATTTTTATATGTGGCATTTATTTTGTTGTATTTACGGATAGTAATTTTATCATTAACATTAAAAGCATCGTTTATAATAATAGTCATCTGCTTGTACAATAAGAAAATGCATACGTTTAATACCATGCAAACATGATATCATTAGTTTGCAGGGCGCTACTTATGCTAAATTATTGAAATATCACGTTCTTATATTATAAATAAACAGTTTTCTGTAATATTCATGGATACGTGAAATTTAACATGCGAATCATCTAAATGATATTACTTACAGTCCAATACTATAGTGTTTGATAATGCATTAATATTTCTAAACCCCTATAGGTGATGAAATGTTTTCCGACAGCTATAAAATGAAATTGATCGACAATGTCATTTTTGAAGTATATGGAAAAAATATAACACGAGCCCAGGGTGAGCTAGTAATTGAAGGATTCAATCCATCGGCAGAGGAAGCCGATGAAGGTACAGATTCAACAGCCGAAAGTGGCGTTGATGTAGTTTTAAACCACAGGCTTTCCGAATGTTTTGCTTTCCCAGATAAAAAATCGTTCACCATGTACCTAAAAGATTATATGAAAAAGTAAGTATAATTAACACGTGTTGTATTAAGTTTTATAACTCAAATTTCACATTAATATTTGGCTTTTACATTCCTTTATAGATTAGTAGAAAAATTAGAAGAAAGAAAATCGGATGAAATCGACATTTTCAAAACCAATATGAACAAACAAATGAAAGAAATTTTAGGCCGATTTAAAGAACTCCAGTTTTTCACTGGAGAATCAATGGACTGCGATGGCATGGTGGCAATGATGGAATATCGTGATGTTGGAGATGGCACGCAACAACCTGTGCTCATGTTCTTTAAGCATGGACTTGACGAAGAAAAATTCTAATGTTCCTGGTACCCCCCCCCCCTATAGATCCGTCGAGTTTTGTGACAATGCACATTTTTATTTGATATTACTAAAACAATTAAAACTATCATATTTTTTTTCATATAATTTTCGTAGTTTACCTCTAGATAGGATAAATTTTAATTAAAAAACATATAATTAGATTTTGCTAATACGATTATTTTGTGTACATAACGACAAATTTTAATTGTAGTTTTTCTGTATAATATTTAAGATATATATAAATTTAATTTATTTTCAAATTTAATTTATTTTCCAATTCCTTTTTGTATGAATATGGGGAATTAAAATTATTGATTTTGCTATCGATTATTTAGTAATAATAATTTTATCGTATTGCAAAAATACAAATCTTGAAACAATTATTAATGAATGAAAATATGATACATTTTTATTACAAACAGAAGTTGTTTTTATGTTTGCTTTTGTCTTGTTGCACCAATTCGTGTGAGCGATATTTGTATCTCGCCGTGCCCTCAGAATGAAAAGACCTGAACCTGATGCCAAAAATGCTTGGTTTCCTTTGTGCTCTTACACTAGGCTATTCAATTCGAAAATTGAATGAAAAATTTGGGTGACGTAGTGGTGGGATAGAGAAGCGAGACTGTAATGTAATTGAACGAAATAGAAATTCTTTCAATTTTTGATGCCAGCCGTTATGATTGGTTAAAAAAATCAAAAAAATAGACATTATATTCAGTCGCTAGGAAAATAAAATCTTCACTTGAACTTGTTTATATAAAATATATCCGGAATTCCGGATTCGATTCATGCATTATTTTGTATCTTGTCTACGTATATTCGCGCACATAGCTCGACCCAATGATTTAGCTTGGGTTATCCTTTGATGGGAGAATTCAGAATATCAAGATTAATTAATCAGAGTCAAGATTTTTTCAACAATGTGTATGTTTCAATTTTGGGAGCTCGAGCTAACCGGAGAGAACACACTTTCGTACCTCGATTAGATAGCCCAAGCTAACTCGTTTTCGTTGACTCGAGCTAATGATTTATTATATTCTATTATAATGAATAAGAGTGAATTCGAATTCAATTTTTGGAACGCTAAAGCTGGATTTTTGGCATTAAATTAAGGGAAACGAGCATTTAGAGCTAGCATTGTACGCACATTGCTAGTGCTAATATTTGGTAATGCTATTTACATCATCACCATCAATAAAAATTCCTTGTGTCTCTTGTTATGTTTGTATTTTATTTATAAAATGATGATGATGATTGATGACACCGTAGCATTCGTAAAAGTAGTATTAAATGGAATTTCAGAATTTATCAAATAGCATCTACGTAGTATTTAGCATCTATTGAAAATTTCTATTCGAATTTACTTTAATTTCAAATTTATTTATTATTTTTCAATTGTTCAATCGATTGAAGTTCTAAAATACATACTATTATATTTTTGTCCTAACAAAAATCTAAATACAAATCAAATCTGTGAAAAATTTTAGCCCGAGCGAAAGCAAGTCGGCATAAACAATTCAATTTGAAATCCATGCTCGAGTTATGTGCTCGAATAGAAATAATAAGCCTATTATTTCTATTTGTGCTCGCATATACGTAGCCATTTATATTATATTGGTTTGTTTATAAAAAAAAAAGATAGATGACTTTTTTTCATAGATGTTCTACAACGGTGTGGTGACTGGTGAAGTCCCATTAAATTTGTTATTGTAACAATTATATATTATTGTTCTCGTGTAATAATAGGGTAATAGCGTAGCGTGTAATAACATCACTATAAAAACAATTTATTTATTGACTTTCTTCTATAAATTCTAAATTAATTAATAAAAACAAATTTATATTTATGATGGTGAAAATTGCTTTAGAAATTAATGCATCTCTTGAAAATATAGAAGAAATATATGTGAATCCATTGCAGTATGAATACTTTATCAAAATTAAATGTACAAATTGTTGCGAATCATCAGATAAATGGCATGGAATTTGTGAGAATGATCATTACGCGGTGAATAAGAGGAATCCAAGAGGTTTACATTATTATATGAAGTGTAGATTGTGCAACCGTGAAAATTCTATTGATATTATTCGAAATTCAAATGGTAATTATTTCACAAACAGTATTATATATATCGTCGTCTTGCGTTTAATTTTAATATATAGTGTTTACTGTTTATGTGTCTAATTTTGATAAATCACTAAGATTCCATTTTAAAGAATAAATAAATACTAAGTTTTCAGAACATTAATTGAATAACATATCAAAAGACACTTCCTTAATTTAAATATTTACAATTTTCCATACATTTCTTGCATATGTATGACTGGACAATATATATAGTTTTTACCATTTAGTATTTTAGATAGAAGTGATTGCTCTTGTTTCAATTTTTGAAAATGATGGCAATTGTATTTGTTTTATTATTATTGTACGATTGGTTATACACAAGTGTAATTATATGTTATGTAACATATAATTGAATATGTCGAATGTAAATAGTGAAATTGATTATTAATTATATATGAATTTTCTTATATATAATTTTAGTGAGGTATACCAGTGCAGATTCTAGTAGATTTAAAGATATCGTACAATTTGATTGCCGTGGTACAGAACCCGTTGAGTTTATGCCGCGTCAAGGATGGATTGTACAATCAGCTGAAAATGGACAAAAATTCGATGATATTGATTTATCTGACGATTGGGTTGAATATGATCAAATCAACAAAACGTCTATTAGTATTTTTGAATTTCGGTCACGTTTTAGAAAATTAAAAAAATAATTTCAATAATAATAAACATATAATAATGTATTCTAAAATTATAATTAAAAAAAATTCAATTAAATACAGGGTGGCCCAGCTAACTATATCTACCCAATATCTTCGAAACCAGTGCTGTTATCACTAATATGATGTTGGAGGACGCCCACTGGATTCAATTTGGCTACATTACCCCTTCCTCCCCACGTTAACTCTTATGTGCTTAATGGATATCAACTTTGGAAAATCAAATGTAAACCTATATTTTTTTCACCTATTTTGAAGAGCGTGACAAGTAGTTTAAAAAAATGTAATAAATTGTGGGTGTCCCATGGGGAATATTTCCACAAATGGGGATCGCCCATCAGATGGAAAATGTGCGAAAACTCTCTAAACCTCTATGAAAACATGTGTTGTGATGCATTAGAAAGTTGTTATACGTTGAAAATTAAGGTATCCTGACACCCCAAGCCCCCAACCCCCCGTTTTTAAGGCAAACATCGAAATTTTGATTTTTGCAAGCTATCAAAAAAATATGGTTTTCTAATTCAAAAATTAAAATTTAGATTTTTCCCCTTAAAAACGGGGCGTGGGGGGCTTGGAATATGCGTAGATGTTTTTCAAAGAAATATTTTAATTACCTGATTCTTTTTATCTACATTACCTACCACTTCATGTACAATCATACAATCATTATATATTGAATTAAGGAATTCCAAATAATTATTAGTATTTCAGAATTTTATTACATTATTTCTTTTTAATACGATATTTAAAACGCGTAATGAAATTCCAATATCAAGTATATAGTTGATGAAATTTTAAATTCATTCTATTTGATTTCCGATGTGCGTATACAATTTCATTTTGAAAATGAAAGAATGAAAAATGGTTTCCACCATGGTAAAGAAAATATTATATTAAAGAAATCAGCATTATTGTTTCAAATAATTATTACACAAATACATTTTAATCTAATTACATAAAATTTTATTGTTACGTCATTAGTGAATACAATGTTGAATACGCACCATTAATTTGTTGAATTTATTAATATTATTTCTATTAAGAGGATAATATTTGTAAGGATAAAAATCAATAAATCATCCAGTTATTAAAAAACCTTTATTCTGACCAAATGCAAGTTTTTTTTTATTGAATTCTGAAAATTATCTCTAATTAATCATATTATCATATTTTAATTAATAAAACACATATATATATATATATATATATCAGCTCGTTTTGACCATATCGTGAAATGCTTTCACCACTCGTCCCTGATATATATGTATATATACAAACTAAATAATATCAATATAAAATATTTATGTACACAAACAATATAAATGTAATTACCGGGATGTTTGAAAAAATTATGTTTGTAAAAAAATCGTTAAACATAAAATATATTAATATTAAAATTTAAATCCATCATTTGGTATATTAGAAGATTGGTTATTAAATTGAAAATTGCCATCCTCATTTATTGGAGCCAAGTTACTTTCGTCAACCTGTTGAATATACAAATAGATTATTATTAGTAATTAACGTGAAAGTAATTGATAATAGCATTTATTTATTAATGTGTATATTAATTGTAAAATTAATTACCTCATCCGAAAAGAATTGTTCTATAATATCATAAGCTAATTTATAAATTTCAACATTATCATGATTTTGCAATTCTTCAATTTTCGTCATACCATCACATTCTTCAATCAGTGTAGCAATTTGATCGACGTGCGGTCCCGCCATTTTTAACATATTATGAATACCATCTAAAACAACCTTTAATCACACAAGAACAATATGATTTTTACAGATATCTAACTTTTTTTTTTATTATTTTTGCACTTACATTTACAACTTGTGAATCTTTACACGTTAATAGATCACAAAACGGTGGTATAACACCATCTCTAATCAATTGTGCCACCTGTTCACGATGTCCACTAATTGTGAGATTACTAATTGCCCATGCAGCTTCTTTTTGTGTTAAGAATTCACCTTTACTTAGATTTTCAATGATTTTCGGTAATAAACCTTGATCTATAACAGCTTGCACTTGTGATTGGTTACCGGCAGTAATATTGGACAAAAACCATACGGCTTCTTTTCGTATTTTCTCTTTTGGATGACTGAGTAACGTTGGAAAATATGACAGAGCATCGCAATTCAATACAACTTGTGTTTGCTCATCAGAACCGGTAACAATATTACCAACAGCACGTAATGCAGCGGTTTGCACTTTAACATCCACATGCGATAATAACGGTATTAATTTTGGTACTACATTACTATTGATAACCATTTGAATTTGTTCATTACCGCCATCGGTTAAATAACTTAACGCCCATACTGTATCGACTAATATATTTACATCCGTATGATGTATTAATACATTTAGTGCTGGTAAAATCTCTACAATTGTTGTTGTGGGCGGCGGTGGTTCTTTATTGCGACATAAATTGACAATAACCCAAGTCACGTTACGCAAAAATGATATTGGAATATCCGGCTTGATAAATGTCAATAGCGGGGTTACGACCCCATGTTTTATAACAAAATCCCGTAAATACGGTCCATCCCCGATAATGTTTCCCAGTGCCCAAACAGCCTGTTCACAAACACTTGGTGCCGGCGATGATAATAACCGTAAAAATAATGGTACAGCACCAGCCCTAACGACTTGATTTGTTTGTGACGACGTACCTGATGCTATATTTGTTAAAGCCCAAGCAGCTTCAAATTGTATCATTGTATTATCATTGCGTTCTAGGCACGCTACTAATACCGGTAATATATTACTTTCAATTAAATCATCAATCGGTGGATTCTTATCGGAAGATAACAACTTTCGAGCAGCCGTTACGGCAGCTAACTGTTTATCTGGGTCAGATTGATTCCCAGCGGTTTCCACTAACTTTTTTAAATTAATTGTTGACAACATATCTTCTTCACCTTCAATAACATCTTGTGACGGCACATTTCTACGTTTTAATATTGTTTCTTCTCTTTTATTTTTTCGTAATTCTATGGTAACTTCATTTCTTCGCCTTCGCATTTCCTTTAAAAACGCAACAAGCAAAAATAATTTTAATTCATAAAGCATTTCATGTATGTCAAATGATTCATGATCACTTGAGATTCTTTCAACAGCCGTTCTAACTTCAAGTTCTATTGTTTACATATGCAGTGTACGCATTCAATCGCAATCATTTACCTTACTACTTATTAGAGCATGTCTAGCAATGCATCAAACCATGAATTTTATATAATCTTTTCGAATAAAAGTGATACCATATTAAAGATAATAAAATTGAAATTAGAAATAATTAACCAGCGACATATTGTAGGCCCACAAAAATGTTCAAACACATGCATACACTTCATACATTCATTCGTCGATTTTATATTCACTGATTCACAATTCATAATCGTATTGAAATTAATTAGCAAAATGTGTTAATATACCACATACGAATTCGATATTTAAATAATTTAAAATTAAAGAAATTTAGAAATACTTACATCTTGATCTTTTCCTTTATTTTTAAAACCTTGCAAGCGATTTTTTCCTTGTGGATCATTCGACGCCATTTTGATAAATTATTATTTGATGGAAAATCAGTAGACACTATTTTTCTATTCCTTTCGATATTTTGATATAATAACCCAAATGAAAACTTTGTAATATATGAATTAAAATAATGAATTTAATATCATAAACTATAATATAACAATCAGGTTTCCTGATTGGGGTAAAAATAATTGGAATAATAATTGATTACTTATATTTTTTCCCAACAATAAAATTTTTCACGTTTTTTCGTTTCGCTCTTGTGGTATTTGTCGTATCATCTATCATCACTACATTGTATGTCTGTCTGTATGAGTATGCCTAAACATATGCATATATAAAACATATGCACAACACGAACACACAATTCACAAACTTCATAATACAAATCACCGCACTTTCAATGTTGCAATGCAAAACCGAAAAAAGTGTGGTAGTTTTTCTTTCCTGTTCATGTTCATTAGTTCATTACTGCGAATTCTTCGCTTCTTGATATATAAGAGTGACCGGATTGGCAGTTTGTGTTTGCGGATCGGTATATGGATATAAAAGCATACGAGGAAAAGGGACGGCGGGCAAAGAGCGAAGGCTGAGGTTGAGGCAAGGGTCGAAATAGAAATAATTTGTTCATGTGCATTGTTGGCAGTAGTTTTTAAAACAGTAAAAAAATCAAATTCATTTATAAACATTTCGTTATGTGAAAAATTGTTCACTACTATCTTGTTCACATGCACTGCAGGGGTGCTTGCCTTAGGTACGTTTTTTTCTGAATCCGCAAAACATAAAATATACTCCGCATTTTAAAATATATTGCGCGGTCGCAAAAGTGTTCTTTCTAAAAATGATGTGTGCGGGCACCGCATATATATTTTTTTTGAAATTCATATTGATTTTGACATCCGCATACAGAAATTAGTAAAAATCTTTCATTAGTTTGCGGATGCCAGTTATGCCAAGATCATATAGCATTTCAATTGAACAAAAAATAAAAATTATTTATCGTTTTGCATTAAACCAAAAGCCGTTTTGCAGTAAAGCCAAATTTGTGCATTAAATTTGTGATAAATTACTTATCATTGATTTGTGTATATAATACAATATGTATACCAAAACGATCTATTTGGTTGGTGGCAAAACTAAAATATTTTTGTAGATTTTCCCTTAAATTTTTCTGTTTTTGTACCAAGAACAAGCTGTAATGAACATGATATTTGAAAATTTCCGCGGAAATTATACTGGCATATAAAATATACATAGCAGCTGAAAATACTATAAGTTGGAATGTGAAAGGGTGCGGTGACTGAAACTGAACACACTGAGAAGAAGCAGGCGAGTGTAGTGGTTTTTTGTTTTGGGGTTATTTTTATTAATTTTTATTTCTATTATTATAATAGACTAATAGAGTAATAGGGTAATAGTTTATATTATTATAGGCCTAGCCATTGTAGCTGGTAGGGTGTTATTGAATTTAAAGAAATGTTAAAATTTAATGCTAATTTTTATAAAAAAATGTATGTTAAAGTCATTATCAATAGATCGTATTGTAATGGTAATGCAACGACTGATTTAAATTTTGCAAAAACTATTGAAGTCAATAAAAAGTTATATGCCATTGACGACTGGACGAATGTTACGCCAAATATTTTATCATATATAAATCGAAATCTTCATATAAAAAAAAACCATCCATTATCAATTGTTCGTCAACGTATTGTTAATTATTTTTATGGGATATTTGTAAACACAAAAGGTAATCCAATTTTTAGTGTGTTCGATAATTTGCCACAGGTAGTAAATATTTCACAAAATTTTGATAATTTACTGATACCGAAACATCATCCAAGTCGTTCGAAAAGCGATTGCTATTATATAAATAAAGACTATTTATTAAGAGCCCACACAACAGCTCATCAAGTAAGTTTTTATTGTTTTGCTTAAATTTCGATTTCTGGCCATATTGTTAATTGAGCATTTTATCCGCAATTCATCGACAATACATTTTCTATGACAAGCGAATTTTTTTACAATGCCATATAAAATATAAATTTTCTTTCTCTTCGTATAATCGTAACAGACCGATCTACTAAAATCCGGGTTGGACAATTTTTTAGTTGTCGGTGAGGTATATCGTCGTGATGAAATCGATTCAACTCATTATCCAGTTTTTCATCAATTGGATGCTGTACGTACATTACATCGTGATCGTCTATTCCCGAATAATCCAGAATTGGAAATATTTGAAAGTTCATATAAAATTAATCGCGAATCCTTTTTACCTATTCGATCAAATTTAAAATGTATTGATGAATCAAAACAACCGTGTCATACACTCGAAGCCGTTAAATTAATGGAACATGAATTAAAAACAGCATTAGTTGGTTTGATACAACATTTATTTGGCAAAACAATTGAATATAAATGGGTAAGTGTATATATATATATAGCGATATGTTTTTTTACGCATATTGGACCAATTTGTAGTTTAGGACATAAGGAACGAAATGGGAGGTGAAATCGACAATAAAATGTTCTATGACTTTTTTTCGGAAACGACGCCTTTCGAATTTATAAGATAATCAAAGTAAATTGAAAACCCCGCATTTCTGAACAATGTTTTGGCGGATTCGCCAAAGCCAAATGTACCGTATACACATTTTATTAAACAAATTTGATTGCTATCATTTTTCAACATTTGAAGTATTTGCAAATGAAAGGGACTGATGATCTCATTTGAATTCCAAAACATCCTTTAGAAATATAGAGTTTTCTCCCTTAAGTTTGGTTCCCTTTGACTCCTAAAGGGGTAGTTTCGGCTAAAAGTTGTAGAACATAATTTTATCAGGCTTACCTACCGTTTCGATCTCGGAGTTTGGTTGCCAACTCCGTCTGATAGTTCCAAACTGCATTTAATTTGTGCAATGATCTCTTGAACTACAACCGAATGCATGCATATATAGGTGGATACATACTTCCCATTTACACAACCATCATGGGAATTGGAAATATTTCATAAGGATCAGTGGTTTGAAGTACTCGGTTCCGGTATTATTCGTAATGAAATTTTAGAAAAAAATGGTGTTAATAATACCATTGGTTATGCATTTGGTATGGGTCTAGAACGTTTAGCAATGATCCTTTATGATATACCAGATATTCGATTATTTTGGAGTAATGATAGTGGATTTCTAAACCAATTTAATGACCAAAATTTAACAACGAAATATAAACAAATATCAATATTTCCACAATGTACAAACGATTTATCGTTTTGGTTACCACATGAAATGGATTTGAATGAATTTTATGCAAATGATTTTTATGATCTAGTACGAGACGTTGCAGGTGACATCGTTGAACAAGTTTTATTGATAGATAAATTTAAGCACCCTAAAAGTGGACGCTCAAGTCTATGTTTTCGCATTGTGTATCGGCACATGGAAAGAACATTACAGCAAAACGAAGTCAATCAGATTCATGAGAGAGTTGGAAAAAAAGCTGTTGAATATTTTAAAGTAGAAATTAGATAGAATTAGATAAAGATATGAAAGCGTTAATGTGTGATTTAAAAATATAATTAAAATGTATTGGTTTACATAAAAATATTAACTATAATTTTTTATAATTAAACTAATGGATAACCGGCTGTAGCTATACCACAATTATTTTCTTTATTACGTGCCATTTTTATGTAACCTTTATTGCCCCATGTATTACCCCACGAATTCTTAACAATCCAGTAATCTTTGCCAATATCAGCGGAACCGTAGCCAACGGTTAACACCTGTTAAAAATTAATTTTGTAGTGCATATATATATATATATATATATACAATAACGTACTTACAGCGTGATCTAACATTTGTGTACTACAATTTTTTTCATAGTAAATTCCTTTGGAATAAAATTGAAATGACTCATGTGATGCATCGATAGCAATTGCAATTGGGCCGATTGTGGCAACGGCGGCCTGTAATTTATCCTCATTGCCAGATGGCAATATATCAACAAATACTTTATCGGTAGCACCCGATGTTTTTGGATAATCTGCACGATTACTATCTTTTGCCACATACGGATAACTTTTTTCTGTATCGATACCTCCGTTATATTTAATATATGCAAATGCATTATCCATTAAACCACCGTTACAACCTTCGTTTCCATACCGTCCAGAACAATCAAACAAATTCTGTTCCGATAAAGATGTTTATTTCTTGGGTATTGTCCTTCTATTATAAAATAGAATCCGAAAATATTGTCCTTCTAGTGCACCCGTGGCTGAAAATGTCCAACATGGACCACATTGTCCCTGATCTTTAACTTTAACTGATCACCTTTAACAGATCATCACCACAAGTTTTACGCCAATCAACAGTTTCTGGTAATATAACGTTTGCCCGTTCAATGAATGCTATATTAGTATCACTTTTATATAAACCATACCTTTCAGATATTTCACTGCAATAACATTTGGTATTAACGGAAGATTCTTTTAAATAAATACGTAATAATAATAATAAACCTTATTTGAATTCTATGTTCATAGTACCCCCATTTAATTTGTTTATAAATTCATGGTGCAGCATATCTGCATATTTATTCGTTGCTACACAATATGTTTCTTCTTGATTTTCATATCTTTCATTATGTTTTTTAATTTTGTGAAAATTTTCTATAAACACTTTAAATCGGAACGTTTCTTCTACATCATTGTTATACATTTTGTTGTGTATTTGCTATATAGAAAAGAGAAATTTAAATTTTTATTTTATGATATACTGCGTCATCGTATGTTTTATCATATTAAATGTTTGATGTTCTAACAGAGATTTACCTTAAATTCTGTCCTTTCCTTTTTAAATAAATCAATTATAACTGAACCATTTGTTGCCATTATATGAAAGCCAAGTACAAATATAAAACAGCAGTTCATGGTGTTTAGTCATTATTAAGAACTTATAGACTAAAATAATTGAAAATAAATCTGTTTTTATTGGTTTTATTATAACTTTTATTTTATACTTATAATTGATTTTTATCAGGGAATACATTGGTCTTTCATTTATATGTGCATATTGGTCTTTCATTTATATGTGCATAATTTAATGGTACATTCTACATTGGATTGTAGTTCCTTTTTTTAAATTAAATTTTCGCGGTTAAGTAAAGGGCCGAGTGAAATTTATATTTGAGAAATTTATATTTTAGTTATTTGATATCGTGATTTGTTTTTTGATATTTAAAGTATAAAACTGTTTGTTGTTTTTTTGAGGATATATTATTCAATCGCGTTGTTGTGGTCATTATTGTATTTTCCACGCGAATTCCACTCGAAAAAAACCTGTGCCGTTGCCACTGCGAAAACAAAACGCATGGGTTAGGTTCCTTTTTTTAAGTCAATTCATATCCCCTTTGGTTTCCACAGTAACTCAATACGTAGAAACATATCACTTATTATTTATATCTAAAATATTGCGATGAAGGTATACCTTAAAATGTAAATGTAGTTTTCCACTATCCTTTTCGTATATATTATAACATAATTGAAATAATTTTCCTATAGCAATACTTGGTTTAATTTAAAAATTTATTGATTATGTACGCATTATGCATACATGTGTGTAAATAAAAAATTATATATGGTGTAATATATTAATTTTTGATAATAACAAATATATCATTTTTATATACTCGAACAATTACGGTATGTATGATTTTTATGTAATCAAATAAAAATTTGTAGACATAATTATAGTGAAACGAGTTTCATCGTTTATAGCTAAATAAAATTAATACGTTACTTATATTTACTTATATATTTACTTACATCTATAAGAACATGTATATTAATACACAGCTTATGTATATATATATATATACATCTATAAGAAAATATTGATTAGTTAATACCAAAAACTTTGGCTATACATTTTCCATTATGGTTTTTGTGACATATTCAAACTGCTAGAGTGTACTGTTCTTCATAAGTCACTTAGGATTTTAAGAATATCTTATATGTGATTTGTGATTTAGTTCTAAAATTAAATTTCTGGTTTCAGATTTCAGATTTTTGATTCCCAATCGAACATGGTAACCATATCTGTTGGTGTATGCTATATAACATCAGTGATATATAAGTAAGTCTTTTCTGTATTTCTGTTAAATTCAGAATCACAGGTTCAACTACATTTTGCAAATTGATTATTAGTTTGAGCATATTTAAAGTTAAAATGCCGATGCTGACTGGTATATGTAACGGCCAATAATGAAACCCTAAAAATAAGATTGATAAAAACTGTATTGATAAGAAATAAAATCTGTAACTCTAATTTATCTATAAAAGTTTTTTTCTTTTAACGAATTTGTTTTATAATTTATTTCTAGGTTGTCTTTAAATGTATATATATAAAGATATATATGTGAGAATATATATAATAAAATAATGGAAAAATATGATGTTATATCCATTGTAGGTGAAGGATCCTATGGATTAGTTATGCGTTGTCGTCATCGTGAATCCGGACAATATGTCGCAATCAAAAAATTCCTGGAAACCGATGATGATCCCACAGTTCGAAAAATGGCAACTAGAGAAATACGGATGTTAAAGGTATGTGTATAAAAAGTGTACTTTATCACGTCAAAAACAAAATATGAAGCAGGATCTTTAATTTCGTAATAATTAATACCTAACATATGAAATATAGTTTCCGGTATTTAAAACAATTGAATATGAAATCAGAATAATAAATTTTTTTAATACATCCGGGTTTAAATTTATAATTACATGTCCTTTCAGAAGTTACGACATGAAAACTTGGTAAATATGATTGAAGTATTTCGTCGTAAAAAACGTTATTTTTTAGTATTTGAATACTTAGAACATACTGTACTTGAAAAACTTGAAACAAGTTCGGGGGGACTAGGTTTTGTTATATCAAAAAAATATATTTTCCAAGTATTAAGAGCATTAAATTTCATTCATTCGCAAGATGTAAGTATATTAAAACATTTTTTAGCATTACACATATTCGAATTGCATTACATATATTGAATTATGGCTGAATATTCTTCATTTTGTATTTATACAAATTAAATTATGTTGTAGCAAAATGTATTACATATGTTAGCTATACAAATTTCTCCAAAATTAGATATTGAAATAGTAATACAATACTGAATATAAATAGTTTTTTTATAGTAATTTTTTAAATATCATTATATTTTCACATAATACTCAATGAAGGTTATTCATCGTGATATAAAACCGGAAAATATTTTAGTATCACGATTAGGTGTTATAAAATTATGTGATTTTGGTTTCGCACGACCGTATTTAGAAAATGAAACGTTTACGGATTATGTAGCTACTAGATGGTATCGTTCACCAGAATTACTCGTTGGGGATAAACGTTATGGTAAAGCAGTTGATATATGGGCTATTGGCTGTTTATATTCTGAAATGATGTCCGGTGAACCATTATTTCCCGGTGAAAGTGATATCGATCAATTATTCCAAATAATTCGCGTCCTAGGAAAACTTAATTCAAGGCATCAACATTTAGTTATACGTAATGAAATGTTTAAAGGTATGAAACAAGAACAGATTTCATCATTACATCAATTATTTCCCAATTGGAATCGTGATTGTTTAGATTTTCTAATACAATGTTTGAAAATGGATAGCATACAACGTCCCGATACACATAAACTACTGCGACATGATTTGTTTGTACGCGATAATTTTTTGGATAACTTTCTCATTGAATTACGTTCAAAAATCAATCAAGAAATGCAAGCAAACCCATTATTAAAACGAATACCTAGTTATGTTTCTGGTCGAAGTCGTAATAGCATCACATTCGATAATAAAAAATATATGGAGAGAACAATTTTAATTAATAATGGAATGCTCTCAACCACCCTATCAAACAAAAAAACTGTTGGAAATACATCTAATAGGATGAATAGTGATGAACAACGAACAGAAATGGGGTTGCTCCTTTTATCGTCATCGACGTCATCACAATTACACACGAATCCGCAAAATTCAAAAACATTAATAAATGAAAATAATCATATGCATAAATTTAATTCAAATTTATCTTCCATTAAAAATTACACATCTATTAATTTGAACTATAATAATAACCAAATTGGTCAACAAAAACAAATAACGAATGGATCTTATAAACAGCGAAATAATTTAGTATTGAAAAACAATAATCGAAAATATTTACGTACATTATCTGCTAAATCTCCAAAAATCAAAGACAATAATTCAAATCATCGGCAATCCATTAATGATCCGAATCAACAATTATCATTAAATAATTTTGATTTACAACTTAACCCATTTTCACCTGTACAACTTCAATCTTTACAGCCAGAGATTACCAATAATAATATAACAACTGGTGAATTTAATCACTTAAAAAAGCAACACACTCTGATTCAAAAATGCCTTTCACCAATTAACATTCCAAATGTCAATAACATTCCAAATCCTCAATATTTTATTCATAAGAAAAGTTCGAACATTTTAGCATTACAACAAACTGCTAAACAACAAAATAAATCGAATATAAAACAGTATGTGTATACATTTTTTTATTCTATTTGTAATTAAAATGAGATTTATTCTGAAATACCAATAATAATATTCATCTTCAATTGCTGGTTTTCATATTTAAAAAATTCTATAGAACTACATCGATTAATCCATCAACTAATACGCGTACTAATTTAATGAAACGTGATAAAGGTGCTTTACTTAATGTTGGCCTGATATCATTTAATAGAAGTGATTCACCTTCAAAGGATATTAGTCCCAGAGTATTGGCATCGCCATCGTGGTTAACAGCAAATGTAAAAGTGACATCACATGGTAAAGTTACTCAAATTGGAAAATGTGGAGTTATAACAGATTGGAAAGTTATTGGCGGTAAATATGTTTTTCCTCGTATGATAATTATTATATACTAATTGATTTATATATTAAATATATTTATTAATATAGACTTCACTACGAAAGATAAAACCGAAATATTGCTACCGAATTGCCCGGGAGCATCATCAACTAATATTCATTCATCAGTATCAAATCCATTATTATATCAAGAGAGTACAATAAAAGAGCATTACGATTTAACTTCTCCAGTAAGCGATGATTAAAGTAAAGATGTTTACTCTATTTCAAATGTGGTGGGACGGTGGTACAATAGAAAAAACAAGCACACGCTACTTTATATAATCTTACTGCGGATAATGGGTATATGCTAATAAAACTAAAGTTTATAACTTCGTTCTTTATTTTTAAATTAAATAATAACTGTATTTTAAATTAATAAGAATTTTCATTTATTAAATTGTGTTATTTTATTTCCCATTATATGATATTATATTACGTGTATAGTTATAGAAATGAAACATCCTTAAGCTATGAAACAATAATTTGAATGGGTCATAAAAGAGAGGAATTATTTTAATTGATTCTATGTATCTTGAAGATGCGTAATCATTAAATTTAATATAATATTCACATTCTATGAGTTTTGTTTCCTCTTTTTGTTGGGTAAATAATTGTACACCACATGATTTATTTTTATATGTAAAAAAATTAATATTTTGCCACATCCAATAATGCAGCATTATTTATTCATTTATTATACATCAAATACATGAAAAAAATGTTTTTAGTACTTCTTTTCAGTAATAAAATAATTTTCGTTTTAGAATATATTCTGTTTTAAAATAAAATTAAAATACTTAAATTATATATAATATATGCTATGTAGTAATAAAATAATTAGTAATATCAATTTAGTTAAAAAAATATGAATCCGAAAAAAGAATTGTAATAACCTCAGGGATTTTCATTAAACAGTTTAATGTTTCAACATTCCATTTCTAATTAAATCATTTACTTATTATACATTAAACAATTAAATTGTATGGGGTTCAATTAAATATCGTCGCTATAATAAATTTTCCAGGCCTCTAGGTATATAATCAACAGACGCTGAAAACGTTGTACATGGTTGAAGTAATAATTCTTTTCCCATAGCCGTTATTGGAATTTTCTCATGAAATTTTATGAGATCATCTGAAAAATATTTATGTTGATATTTATTTTATACGCGTCAGCAGAAGAATAACAAAAATATACATACTTAAACTATCATGAACTAGTTGATTAGCACCTAAAAATTGATATTTGCCATTTGATGCATCAACAAGATAATGTTTGCATCTATCTTGATCTTTATATGATATTACGTAACCCCAAATTTTTTCTGATATTCTAACAAGAAATGTTCCCATGATATCACCAATTAATAGATTTTCAGCATCGTTACGTGTTAGTAAACCATAAAACCAATTATGCGGTTGTCCCATTTCGTCAATACCTGCTAAACGATTAAATTCAACATCCCTATACCATTTTACTATAGCATCTTGATTTAATGGACGTGATATTGTCGAATCTAAGTTTGATAATGAACGAGGGTTATTAGGATATACTACTGTAATGGGTCCCGTTGCTTGTAATTGATCTTGATCGTTATCAGCCGTGACAATAGATTTACGATATTCCTCACGTGCTCGTCTTGCAATTTCACGAATTTGTGTCTCTGCTTCTTTTGCTTTACGTTCTTGTTCTTTCCAAAATACTTCTTGCTTTTCCTCTGCCTCTTCCGCTTCTTTACAGGTTTCCATTTGTTGTTTTTGTAAGCGACGATAAATTTCATTCGTTTTTTCACCAATTACGCATTGCTCCCACAATGCAATTTTTGCTGAAACTTTTTGTTGGGGTTGTTTAATGGATATTGCAGGTAATACTAAAGAACGATTATTGGAATTGAAATTATCATTATTATTATTATTATTATTATTATTATTATGATTATTATTATCATTATCATTATCATTATTATCATTATCATTATCATTATCATTATCATTATCATTATTATTATTATTATTATTATTATTATTATTATTATTTTTATTATTATTATTATTATTATTATTATTATTATTATCATCATTATTATTATTATTATTATTATTATTATTATTATTATTAATTTGAATTGAATTGTGCAAACATTCGCGTAATTCATTCACAGAACAGTACATTTTTATTTCATCAATTTTTGGTATACTTGCTGCTGAAAATAAATTTTCTTCTTCAACCACCACTTGAAATTTTTTTATGTCACTATAATCAATAATATCTGATAATTCAGCTTCATATGATTTACGTAATTCTTTTGTTTCAATTTCCGCTAATTTACGGGCTCGTTGTTGTGCTTCCAATGCTATTATTTCTTCTATTGATTTATCATCAGGATGTTCACCCATTATCCATACCCAGGGTTCACCGTCCTCCCCTTCTAAAAATTGTACCGCTTTATTTTGGTGTTGACGTTGCCTACAGTTGGGTTCAATTTGTTGATCATAAACATTCCATCGTCGTATTTGTTCTTCACGCATTTTACAAAATAATGTTTGTTTTTGTGTTTCATCTAAACCGGCTAATATTTCAGGATCCACATACATATCGCGTAATATTTGTTTTAACATATTTTCTTTTAATGTTCTTGCTAATACTCTGAAAGTGTTTTAAAAAAAAATTATTAAAAACTTAATTAAAATTTTGTCCACTACAAATTGTTACTTAAAGGGTTTGAGATTCGATCATCATTATAGTCTATTAATATATTATAATTGATATTGCATGCAAAAAATAGATTTTAGAAACTAAACTGAATCATGTGAGAAAATATGATAGTGAGAAATGAGAATTATTCATATATATGAACTATGAATTATTATTTATAGATTTCATATAAATGAACAGCATATAAATTATTAATTATTAATAATCGATTAGTTTTATATAAGCATATTTTATATATTGTTTTATTTTATTATATTATATTTAATTAACAAATAGGAAATTTGATTGAAAAATCTTTAAAAAATATATAAAAAATAGTAATATTATAATGCTGCATTGAGCATTATATATACTTTCAACAGTATATATTTCTTTATCAATTTATCACAAAATTGAAAGTAAAATAGTATCTGCTCTTACTACGTAGATATAACAATATATTATATATACGTAATAAACCACTTTCAAAACGATTAGGATTTATAAATATAACATATTCAGAGGAGCAGGTATTCAAAAAAGTTAAATTTCATTATGGCACATATTAAAATGTTCCAAATCTATTTATAAAATGTTTGATGACGGAAGAAAATGTTTGTGATTACAAATCATTAATTTTATTAAACGTAAATAAAAATGAATTGATTTTTATTGAAGATAAAACGTTATTCAATATCTTATGGGGTTCAATATCTTATCGGTAACCGCAATATTATGTTGCATGATGCATATACCATATATCATATAATAAATTTTCTTACACACAATCTCAAAATTAAAAAAGTTAATTTACTACAGAACCGTTTTTGTAGTATATAACATATAAGCATACAAACGAGGGTTTGTTTTGTTTCAAAATACTTGTTCGGTTTTCGGAATTCGATCAACAATTATACTTTTATATCGGGAATTTCTACCGATCCCATTCCCATACAAGCCCAAGAGTGTTTTGGTATTAAAAATTAATATATATTTAGTGTCGAACATGATTTTAAATTAACATTTTATGGGGATTTGATTGGTGATAAATTAAATCCACTGTTTCAAACCCTGACCACCAATGCTCCCTGTGTCAGGTGTTGGACTGCCAACGTTTTGTATAAGGTAAATGATTTTGTATAAGGAAAATTCAAATTACAAATTCTTAACTTTCCTTTGATTTCAATCACATTTCAATAAATTTATTATGCAGATTTATGCATATTATGCACATATACGATGTAATTTATTGTATATGCATGCAACGATTGAGATGGTAAATAATCTAATTTCTTATCAATGAAAAAGGATACTTATCTATTCTCTTCTTTTGCCGACTTAAATAAAATAAGACATTGGTGGAAATATAAAAGTCCTGAAAATTATAACTTGGACATATGACTACATATGTACAATACCCTTAATACTGTCGCAATGCATACCAACTGAAAACAAATACACATTTAAATCTAAATTAGAAACAAAAATTAAAATAAACCAAAAGGTACATGATTTGTAATATGTTATTAACGTTTTTTGTATTGTTTCTAATAAATTTTTACATTAACATTCAGATTTAAGCTGACAACACTTAGTTTATTGGCTGCAGATAATTTCGGATTTCTACCTCCCTTCGATAAACTATTATCTTTACAGATTTTCCTATTCTCAATTTTGTAGCTATTTCTCTAGCGTCTTTCTCGATTACAACTCTTAGGTCATTACTATTTTGAAGTGAAACGCAATTCACCTATAAAAAAACAAGAGTTCTGATTTTGTTGTCATTCAAAACTTAAAATAAAATATTTTAAAAATCGACTTACAGTTAATGCAAAAATTCATTATACACAATACAAAAAACGCAAATAACATATTTCAAATCATGTTGTAGAATGTACATTTTGGTAATTTTATTTTTGTTTCTTATTTATTTAGAAATGTATTGGCTTTCGGTGGTATGTATATTAGGACAGTATTATGGGGTACTGTATATTTCAATATATATATATAATTAAGAAACTTAAAATAAAAATTTGAATATGTTCAAAATTTCACACTTAAGGGATCTGCCCACGATAAAGCTAGAGATAACTTTCGCTAGTCACTATTACTAATGTAAACGAGCGAGAATTAAGCAAATTAAGTTCCTGTCAATTTTTTCTAATCCCATCTCCTCCAGAAGCTCCCATACAAATTCAAAGGTGTTCTTGGGAATGCATTTGAACATATTAGTGTGGCACAACATTATATATTAAACTTTTACGACGAATTGATTAGTGATAAATTTAAGCCTCCTTTGCCCTCCTGGCCACCCGTACTGTTACAGGTGTTTGCCTCGCGAGTCGCGACGATTTTTTATATCGTTTCTATATCATGTTTTCTCTATCGTGATCACATATATCTTAAGAATGAAATTAAAGGTTATGTTTATGCATAATAAACTATTTTTAATGCGTTGATTTTTATTGTATTTTGATTTCAATATGTATTATTTCAATTTTTTAATCATAGTGTTTTTATCATATACCATATACTATTATGTTATATGTTGTAAATATATATCTATATCAGTTTTGATTACCGACTCATTGTTGTGGAACTGGCTGAGTGTACTTATAAAATACATTATATACTATATAAATGCTGTTTCAGTTCAGGACAAACTGCTTTATATTTTTGTTCATAGAGCATAGATATACAGTACAAACTACAAACTACGAATCCATTGGAGTAAAAGATATAATCAGCATAACTAATTTTTTACTGCATATAAATGAACGCAACAGTTTTATGCCTCATTTCTTTGCATAAGGATCCTTCAGGTTATAAGAAAATAAATATTTTTAATTCATACACTATCATGCATTTATATGCGGATAATAGGATTATATTGTGAAAATCTCGCTCGATTTTATCAGTAATGCACGGGATATAAAATATGTATGGAATCATGACATCACTATCACATTGCAATCATTCATATAAAATAATAATTATTGGTGTTTTTATTATTATTTTTCTACATATATATTTTTTTATATATTATTATGAAAATGCCTATACGCTATATTATGCACAGGGTGTCCAAGAACCCGACCACAATATTCCGGTTTTAGGTTCTATAGTTTTTAAGCGTACCTCCCCTCGTGGGATTTTGTGAATAACTTCGAAATTATTAGAGATAGCGTATTGAAATATATGGCAAAAAGGTATCTAATTAATGTAGCAAGTTTTTAAGCATGTATGACGGAAAGTTTTTCATGGTGTCTTTTCGAGATATTACACCTCAAACCTTAGAAAACAAAAAATAAGATGTGTGGACTACAAACGTTTCTTTAAATATCTAGAGAACCGGTTGTCCGATTAAAATAATTTTAACGTTAATTTAAAGGTAATTAAATTGTATATCCGATCTTTCGATTACAATAACCAATAATACGGAGGATAAGTGGTCCAGAATGTGAAAAACATGAAAATCTCAAAAAAATCGGGTTTTCCGCTGAACTCCGTAACGAAGCCGAATCGACAAAAATTTTGGAGAATATTTTCGACTCCAAATGACCCAAAACCGGAGTATTGTGGTCGGGATCTGGAACGCCCTATATAAGATTTAATAAGTTAGATAGTTTTTGTATTTTCATTATTCATTAATTTATTAAGCATGGATTTGTGATGCTTCGAATTGATAAAACATTTTTCAATGTTATTGATTTATATACAAATATAAATTTCGAAAATTAAGTTATACTAGGAAGAATGACAGGTGGGTGGCAATCGGATTAAAAGAAAAAGATAAATTTTTTTTTCTATGTTTGGTTACAGATAAGATAAAATTGAATTAAAACAAAGAAAAAACATAACTTACATTAAAAAATACAATTATAAATCTTGATACACAAGTTTACAAATAATAAAATACTGGTTAACCAATTTTAAATGAATGTTATATATTCGCGTATACGCTCAAGAACTTTACTAAATAGTTTTTTTTTTATAATTTCAGTTGTAGTATCAATTATCCGATAGTAAAATTCTTAAAATATACTAAAAATGTTTAACTGAAAAACACAAATCTTTGAAAAAATCATTCACATAAAAAAAACACTAAAATAAGTGATTCCTTTAACAATATATTTATAAATATAAATAAAATACGACTTGTCTTCTTGTCTTTAAACAAAGAATTGTTGCTCGCTTCTTTGAATGCTTGTTGCTAAAACAAATATTGTTTTATGGTATTATAAAAGTGGAATAAATACACAAATACATTAACAGAACATGAAAAGAAAAATGAATGACTTAATATAAGATAACTCGTAATATAACCTTAAACCAACTAACGCGTTTGTGTACTCGAAACGATGTCAAATCATCGCATGTGTATCTCAGACTGGTTTTGGTTTATTTTATTTTTATTATAAAAAAATTAATATATTTTTACGCATTCATTATTTTCTTTAAGTTTCTTGAAATTTGCTTTATGTATAAAGAATAAAGTAATACAATACTGTAAAATAGCAATGGTTGGTATAAGTGCAATTGTGTATATATGGTAAATTGCTAATATGTAAATGTATTATGTTATAAGATAACTATAAATAATATTATGTTGAGTTGGTTAAATGGGATTCATGATTGATTAAATGCAAAACTAACCAAATCGTGATATATTCAATGTATTTTGGTTCGCATTCAATGTATTTTATATTCAATATATTTTGGTTCGCTTTTAAGGGTTCTGTGAGTTTCGATGTTATCTTATACTTATATATATATATATATATACGACATACACTATACACATTTCTATATATAGTCAATTTTGCAAACATTTTATCGCACAATATAGATACCATGACCTATAGCAATTGCACAAATTGCATTCAGAGTTTTAAGGCTATTGTTGCATTTTTGACTACAACACAACGGTGTGGTGCACGTGTTAATAGTTTTTGTTACAATAACAATTGCATGTACACCACACAGTTGTGTTAATCAAAAATTCAACATATCAATTTGAAGATTTTAACTTTAGCTTTTAAAATAAATATCTCAAAAGGATACTGAAATTTTCATAATTTTTTTTGGTAAAACAGTATTTCTTAACTCAAACCAATAGATTTTTTCTACAAATAGAAAAAAACACTAAATAAATAAAATTAAAAAACCGTATACTAAAAAAATTATTTTTTCATCAACGTAACTATAATCACATACAAATATTTAATAATAATTTGTACGTTTAAACGTTATTTGATCAAATGAAATTACAATATGAAAAAGAAACAAAATTTGCAAAGAAAAATAGAAGTTATATGACTGAGGACGAATGATGTAGTAGAAAGAAATTCGTATGTTACAATGAAATAAAGTTGCTTAGTATATCATTCGTCTATCACCCTCTTTAGTTAGACCGTATTCAATTTTAATGTTTTATCTATAAGTTATATTAAAATGTATCTCATCACCTCCATAGTTTTATCTAATTTTAACAATTGTGAATCAATCCTTTCTTAACAAACTTTTTTTCACGTGTCTTTTTTGTTTTTCTGTTCTGTTCGATATCGGTTCTGATATGATTTAAATTTGCTGCGGGTGTTTTATTATTATTTTATATATTTGTTTATAAAAATAAAGCAGTGAAATAGCTTGTATAAAACAATCACAATTATTTAATAATTGATCAAAACATATATAGGTAAGAAATAAGTATAAGTATGGTTTCTCTAATTTTTAATAACCCATAAAATAGATTTTTTGATAAAGCAATATATGCCTGGGAAACAGTTCGTTTCATTGTTACAACAATGACCTATAAGATGCTATATGAATTCTATATAAGTATCGGGGCCAATTAATTTTTTAACGTTAATTACTAATACGGTATGATAATCACGAAATAAAAGCGACCTATATATTATGTTAATGCAAATATTTAATTTTTAAAAAATAAAAAAAAACATCTGGTAAATGCAATCAATTCATAGATCAATACTTTATAATCAAACTGTTATTATAATGAATTATGATTGCATTTTTTGATAACATATAAAACGATAAAACTCATAAAACTATATAAAAACGAATAAAATAATATGGTTATGAAATAAATGAAAATCAAGTTTTTTTTTATCTCTCTAGACTGTTTTTAATGGGACAACGTATGAATAATATCAATAACAAAAATTGTATATCCGCAAAAATATGTTAAATTGAAATGATGAATGTGCACCAAATAATTAAATTTAGTGGTACTAGAAGTAGTCAAATTATTAAAAGTACATTGAATAATATACATTTATTCGAGCAGAGTTGGAAATCCATTAATTCAAGCTCACAATTTCACTCTAATAACGTAGGCAATTACAATACTAGAAGTTTTTTTTTAAAACATAACGGGCTAAGGTGAGGCAATTTTCCCTTTAAAATATAATTTCATAGTTTTATTTGTATTTCAATTTCCTTATGTCATATATTTGTTTTTAATCATAATCTTACACTTATTATAGTTTTTTGATTTGGTCAGAATGATTTAAGCTTTTTTTATCTAAACACTAAATTAAAAAAAATGCATGAATTCGAAGCATGAATGAAAATAATATTTTGTGTAAGTTAACACAATAAAACCAACTGAGTAGTTAAAGTCGTAAGTTATTCCGTAATATTCACATTTATGTGCTTTGTTATTTCTAACATCAGTATTTATAAAATATACAATTTAAATCGTTCTTCAACTTAATTATTAGCCCACATAAATAAAAACATATGTTTAAGAAGTAGCGGTTTATTAATTTAAACTATTTTCATATACCTTTTAGATTATAATTAGACTTCATAGATAACTCTGCAGCACTGTAAGCATAGTGCATTCCTTTAATGTGTGCATTAGTATATTTAACGCTACTTTAAATAAAGAAATATTGGAACTGTTATAAACCTGCATGGATAATTGCTTTTGTAAATTCATATCATTAAATATTCATGATTTTTGATGCCCTATTAATTAATTAAAAAAATGTCAATTATTAATTTTCAGAAGTATGGCAAAAATAATTAATGGTAAAGTAATTGCGGATGAAATACGCAATGAACTACGATTACAAATTGAGGAATGGATACAATTGGGAAATCGTCCACCTCAATTAACTGCAATTTTAATTGGAGACAATCCAGCAAGTCAAACCTATGTTAAAAATAAAATGCGTGCTGCCACTCAAGTTAGTATTACAAGTGTAACAAGATATTTATTGTGTACAATAACCGAACGGGAATTACTTGATATAATCGAAGAATTAAATGATGACAATACCGTTGATGGTATTTTAGTACAATTACCACTTCCAGAACATATAAATGAACGTCGAATATGTAATGCTATTAGTTGTTCAAAAGATGTTGACGGTTTTAATGAGAAAAATATTGGACGTTTATGCTTGGATATGAATACATTAATACCGTGTACACCATTAGGCGTCCAAGAACTAATAAAGCGTGCTGGAATTGAAACATTTGGTAAGAATGCCGTAGTTGTCGGTCGTTCAAAAAATGTCGGTATGCCAATTGCCATGTTATTGCATGCCGATGGACGTAATGATACTGGTGCTATGGATGCAACGGTGACAATATGCCATCGTTTCACGCCGCCAGCAGAACTAAAGCGATATTGTCGTTTAGCCGACATTGTTGTGTCAGCCACAGGAATTCCTAATCTAATAAAGGCCGATATGATAAAACCTGGTGCATGCGTTATAGATGTGGGTCTAACACGCATCATCGATCAAAGTACGGGAAAAACAAAACTTGTGGGCGATGTTGACTACGATGGTAAATGAAATAGTAACCATAATAAAGAAGTCATTTGATTAAATTTTTTCTTGATAGCTGTACAACAAATTGCTGGATATATAACACCAGTACCCGGTGGTGTTGGACCAATGACGGTCACCATGTTAATGAAAAACACATTTATTGCTGCTAAATGTTTAGCTAAAAAATCGAATTTATAAAGGAAATAGCTCTAACAAAAACACATTGGAATATCATCGTTTTACGAAATTTGTTATTTTTTTTATAAAAACAGAAAAAATAGCCAACAATTAGTGTTATAATACAATTATTTTGCAATGTTTTATAAACGGTCAAATTTGACATTTTTGAACTTTATAGAGTTAATGAATTATAAAATAAGTACAGCATGGTTCAGTATTGGGTTTAGTGATAGTTATAACCACAATGATTTATATACAACGAAGTTGACCGCATATGCATTGTATATGTTCATACATTTTACTTGTGTTTAATCATAAATATTGAAATTTTTCAATTTTTGAGTGAGGAAATTTTGTTTAGTGATAGACATAAGATACTCTGAACAGTCTGTACCCATATATCATATGTATAGAATATTCTCACTTTTACTATACCTGTCACTAAACCCAATAATGAACCACGTTTAAGCACAAGTAATACAATATTATAATACAAATAGAATGTTTTCGAAAATGCAAACATTTTTATATCGTTTTATATATTAAATAATTTGTTATTAGAAAATATTTTGGGAATTGAGATTATAATTGTACATGCATAAATGGTTGACGTAAAAAATGTTATTAAAAAGAAATGATTACCATGTAATATGTATTTATAAATATATGTTAATATTCTTGACTTTCCACATATGGTTTAGATGTATTTTTTTTCGATTTTGAAGTAAAGGTATTACCGTCACTACTATTACTTTTTATTTTGATGGGCTTTGGTAACAGCACCGAATGAATAAATGGGCAAACACCCCCGTTTCTGATATCAACATTATGTAATAATTTCGACAGCTCATCATCATTGCGAATCGCTAATTGTAAATGCCGTGGTATAATACGATGTTTTCGATTCTCTTTACATGCATTGCCCGCCAATTCCACAATTTCAGCAACCAGGTATTCAAGGACTGCGGCTAAATAAACCGAAGACCCTGCACCAATCCGGGACGCATAATCCCTTGTACGTAAAGAACGATGAATTCGACTTACAGGTAATGTTAATCCAGCTCTAGTAGATCGAGAACGAACCACTGCTTTCGGTTTTTCTGAAATCAGTCAAAAGACCAATATAAATATCGTATCATTGTGTTCATTTATTTTGTATGATAATATAATTTTTTTCTTACCCATATTATTTAAGATTTAAGAATATTAAATATTAATTAACAAATTATATACCAATTATTTTTTAAAATAAATGAGATGTGTGAAAAAATGCGAATTATTCGGTCGGAATGTTTTGTAGTGATTAAAAAAATAAATAATATAATAAATACACATGTCATATATATATATATATATATATATATATATATATATATATATATATATGTAGAACCATAAATAAAATTTAAGAAATCAAACAATTCTTCCCACCAAATATTTTGTAACATTCCATGTGTTTATACGGTAGAAACTAAAAGGGTCCGGACAATAAAAGTCGGGAAAAATTCACCGAATAATTGGTGACAAAACTAGTATTGTCTGACAAAGTTAGTTCAACAAAAAAGGTATGAAATAATTTGATCTATTTTATTTGTTCAGTGTTTTTTATATAACTTTGGGTTTTTTTCGTTTGTTTTGCGTGCGTGCATTTTTGTGTTACCGTATTTTGTTGTTTTGTTATTGGTGATTTATCAACAAACACAATTTTATTTATATAAAAAATGAATAATTTGAATGCGTTAGTGAGGTGAGGTGTAAAAAGTTAAAGTTAATTTAACTGTTTGTAGACTGCGGGGTAAATACGCGCAGGCTAATTTGTTTTGTATTTTACAAATAGATATAAGAGTTATTAGATTATTACTCTCTTTAAATTGATAGTATGAACATTTGAAATTTTTTTTCACTCATTTTCTTAAAATAAATGAGCTGGCCAGACAGATTTGTTTATATAATAGATATAAGATTACAAAATACATAAATAAATTTAAAAAATTACAAAACTTGGCGCTTCAAAATCACCGCCCAGCTGTTTTATTTTATTGTTTTATATATATATCAATAATAATAGATATAAGAGTTACTAGATTATTACTCTCTTTAAATTGATAGTATGAACATTTGAAAATTTTTTTCACTCATTTTCTTAAAATAAATCAGCTGGCCGAATCGATTTGTTTATATACTTGGAAATATTATTCATTGTTTACATTTTATAAATGTTGGTTTGTGAAAAAGTTTGTTTTTTTTTTTAATATATTAAAATAATTATTGTTTCCATTTATTAAAATAAATCTTATAAATAATAATATATATTAAAAATAAATTAATATATATATATATATATATATATATAATATATTACACCATTTTTGTTATATATTTTTTTGATTTATATTTATTTTTTATATATTATTGAAAAATAAAATTAAGATGTTTAGAATTTCACTTTCAAAGTTCATTACGTAATTTATCAAATTAATCACATTTATTTTATTATATATTTTATAATTTTGAAAAATACAAAATACATAATTTAAATTTAAAAAATTACAAAACTTGGCGCTTCAAAATCACCGCCCAGCTGTTTTATTTTATTGTTTTATATATATATCAATAATGTAATGTTCGTATTTTATTTTTCAAATTTTCAATGAAAAGAAAATGAGACTGGCTATCTAGTAACTCTTATATCTATTATTTTACATGTAAAAATAAATACTCTCGCCGTCACCCCTCAAGGCTGGTTTACACAAGAGAGGTATTTTCAAATTTGACGCCATCCTGTGCGTCGAGTATTACACCCGTCTCCACCATTAAAATTATACTGGGCAGGAGGGCACCAGTTCCCAGTTTGCATATATATTCTTGCAGAGCAGTGCATAAATTCATTAATACTTTTACGTATTACGATACATAAAACGATTTCAAATTTCATTAAACGTGCGCAAAAGGGTGGATTTAAATTGGAATGCAATATTAAAATCAACGTGGTAGTGAATTTCGACTTAAAAATATTCTTTGTGATTTGTAAATTATATAATAAACTACAAAAAACATGACAGACAAACATGTTATTTGTCAGGATGGTGATGATGAAGAATTCGATAAATTTGCACATACACGTTTATTACAATCTATTGAATGTTTACAAAAACTGCAACATATTGATCGTCCCAAGCGTACCGAACCAACTTTACGAAAATCGGAGTTTAATTTAATTAAACAATCATTATCAACAGTTGCTGATTGTGATGATGCATATTTAACTAAATCAGAAAAGTCAAAGAAGTTGGAAACAATATCAATTGAAGATTTAGTTAGCTTGCTAAAAAAGAAAAAAACCCATAAGCACATTGGAAAGCAATTGGTTAATACGAAAAACACCACAAATGTTTTATCCAAACCTTTGGAAAAACCAGAAGCAGAACGTATTGAACGTTCTATTGGGTATGAAAAAGCAAAAAATCACTTAAGTCGTTGGGATGCCATTGTAACAAAGAATCGAGCAGATGATCATTTGGTATGTTTTTTTTCTTCAACATCAATTTAAAATAAATCTCATTTTTTTGTGATTGCATTAATTTACAGACCTTTCCGCTCAAACAACAAGAAAACACTGTTTCGAACAAGGATATAAATGAGACTGATGCACAGGTTAAATCTGATTTAATGCTTGCTATGACAGCCATCGATGGATCTACATTAAATGGTAATACAAATGATGAAGAATTAACAAAACAAAAACTTACACGTCAAGAGATGATATTTAGAAGTAATGAACTACGTATGTTTCGTATTCGTGAATCACAACAAAAAGCGAAAGCACGATTGCACAAAAAAATTAAAAGTAAGAAATTTCATAAGGTTATGAAACGTGAAAAAATGAAAATGCAACTTAGAGAGTTTGAAATACTACAAAAAGTGAATCCGGAAGCAGCATTACATAAATTAGAACAACTTGATAAACATCGTATTGTTGAACGCGCTAACCTACGTCATAAAAATACAGGCACATGGGCGAAAAGTTTACAAGTCCGTGCAAAATATAATAAAGATGTACGTAAAGAACTATTACAACAATTATCTATTAGTCGTGAATTAACTCAGAAAAAACGCATAATAAACGAAGACGAATCAGATGACGATAATGATGACGAACTAAAAAGTAATGAGAACGAAAATTTGGTACCAGTAATACCCAATAATTTAAATCCATGGGTTAAACCAGGTGCAAATGAACAAATATGGAATGAGGTCAATCAATTTAATACCAATTTAAAAAAGATTAAGTTTATTGATTCAGGAAACGATTCAATAGAATCGCAATCTAATAAAAAAAACACAGAATCTGAATTGATTAATTTCAATCCACCGATAACTCCAAAATCTTCAACAGATTTGATTGAAAATGGATGGGTAATTACAAATTATAATCCATGTAACAAAGCCTTACCGTTTCAGGATAACAAGAAAATTAAAAATTCTAAATTAAAAAGTCGTAAAAATATTGATATTATTGATGATCTTTTTGATGAGGCTGAAGATAAAATAAGAAGTACAGTTGTAATGAAAATAAATGAATTGAAATCATCGATAAAACCATATCCAAAAACTAACAGAAACATTAAAAATACTAGATATAAATCAGATGTGGATTTGAGCTTTAAAACAATAGTAAAACGACCGAAAATTGATGCGGGTTTACAACATGAAACACAATTAAATAAAATCGATGAAATTGATAATCTTCGTAAATTACGTAATATGCACACTCATAAACATAATCCAACATCAACTGTCATTGATAATATAAATCCTGATCATTTTTTCACTGCTAAAATACAACATTTAAATACAGCACTACCAGAGGAGTTTTGTGTGGACCTGAATATTGATGGAAGCGACGATGATGTAAATGCAATACGACAACAAATGATTAATTCTCACAATGTCATGGAATTAGAAAAACGTTTAACAATTTCTGAAGCATTTGAAAACGATGATATTGTCGCTGATTTTGAACAAGATAAAGCCGTTGAAATTAGAAAAGATCAACCGGAGGATTTGGAATTATCATTACCAGGTTGGGGTTCATGGGCTGGTACCGGACTACGACCTCGTAAAACGAAAAGAATAATATTGAAATTTCCTAAAGAAGAAAAGCGTCGTGACGATAATTTAGGCAATGTTATTATTAAAGACGAAGTTAATTCAAAATTACGTAAACACTTAGTATCGGACCTGCCGTTTCCTTTTACAAGTGTTAAAGATTTTGAATGTTCCATACGTGCACCCATTGGTACAACATTCGTTACTCCAAGTGCTAATAAATTGTTAACACGTCCGGCCGTGATAACTAAATTGGGTAAAATTATTGAACCCATGGAGGAAGAAATGTTATACCAGAAAACTGTTCATGCTTATAAAACCAAAACTGCTCTATGCATTGAAAACTTAAATGGGACGATTCAATTATAAATATAATATAGGTAATAATTATGATTTTATTATTGTTGTTATTAAACAAATAAATGAAGCATAACAATTCAAAGTTTAAAAATATTTTTAAAACATGATTACATAGGGTTTAATGTTATATGACGCCTGTCGGCTATAATTTAATTTTAATACAATTTCATTCAATATATTGGTTATACAGGGTGGCCCAGATCCCGACCACAATACGCCGGTTTTAGTTTATGGCTCATTTGGAGTCGAAAACATTCTTAAACAATGTTGTCGATTCGACTTATTTACGGAGTTAAACGAAAAAACTCGATTTTTTGAGATTTTCATATTTTTCACGTTCTGGACCACCTATCTCCATAACTTGTTATTGTAATTGAAAGATCAGATAGTGTTTTAGCATCACCATAAATTGCCTTTAAATTAACGTTAAAATTATGTAAATCGGATAACAGGATCTCTAGATATTTAAAGAAATGTGTGTAGAACACATTTTATATTTTGTTCTCCAAGGTTTGAGTTATCATATTTCGAAAAGACACCCTGTAAAAATTTTTGCCCAAAATGTTAAAAAACTTGCTACATTTAATTCGATACGTTTTTATAAAAATTAAGTCGTAGGCGTAAAAACTATAAAAATAAAAAAAAATAATAACGATTGTAAAAATTTCCTTACATTTTTGTACTTTTTATCCGTGCATCCTCGGATTT
This sequence comes from Dilophus febrilis, assembly GCA_958336335.1. Classification (NCBI taxonomy): domain Eukaryota; kingdom Metazoa; phylum Arthropoda; class Insecta; order Diptera; family Bibionidae; genus Dilophus; species Dilophus febrilis. The sequence continues at coordinate 41,134,065 of OY284472.1, forward strand.
TTGTGTATAACTTCGAAACTATTGGAGATAGCTTATTAAGGTATATGACAAAAAGATAGCTAATTAATGTAGTAAGTTTTTAAGCATGTTGCGCGGAAAGTTTTACAGGCGTCTTTTCGAGATATGATACCTCAAACTTTAGATAACAAAAAATAAGATATGTGATCTACACACGTTTCTTTTAAAATCTCGAAAACCGGTTATTCGATTTACATAACTTTAACCTTAATTTAATAGTAATGATAATACAGTACCTGATCTTCCAATTACAATAACCTGTTATGAAGATACGTGGTCTAGAATGTGAAACACATGAAAATCTACAAAAATCGATATTTTTATAATATATAAGTGTATATACATAAAAAATTACATAAACCGCTTAAGCCTGTACTGAATCAGAGAGCTTTAGTTTAATTTTATTTTAAACTGCAAACAATTCTAATATTTATCTTTGTTGATAGTTACTCAACTTAATTAAAAAAAAACTTCACTTTTCATTAATCAGTTTTGATAACAACAATGCCAACAACAATTATAAAATTTATTATTTTTTTTAATTTGCCTTTAAACTTATATGCTTATATATTTATATACAATATGCATATGCATATGTATTTACTTAATATCCGTAGTGCTAATTAAACATTTTTTTATTCATTTAAAAGATTTTATTACTATTTTTTATTGTTTATAAGGTTAAACTTAAAAATAATATAGCAAATAAGGAATTCATTTTCTGTTCTTAAAACCTATTTCATTGTATTCAAACTTATTTACAAATTTTTAACAGAATAATCCACTACCTTCATTTTTTTCTACAAAATTTTGTACGTATTCTTTTTGTGATGTATTTAAACCCAAATTATCTGCTTCTTCCAGGAATTGGTTTAAGCCACCAACACCCACCAAATAACCATTTAGTCTAGCAGCAACATGAGATGTAAGTAATTTTTCTGAATCAATATGTAATACTTTTACTAATTCTTTGTGTCCTTGTAAACGATATTTTTGATGATAACTGAAAAAAAGTAGACATTTAGAATAACCCGGAAATGATCGACGTGATCAAAAATAAAATTAATCTACTTAGATCTTGCCCTCGGACTTTGTGGAATTTTTATGGACTTTCTTTCGAAATCATATTTTATTTGTATTAGTTAGGAATCGAATTTGTTTGTAATGATAATGATTCTAACTTCAAGTTGAAACTCAACATCACTTTTACTTTTTTAATTGTAAGCTCATTAAACATAAACACCACCCTATTAAAAGTAATTACTTTATCGTGATCATTAATTGTAATTGTTATGTATCTTCCAACTGACCCCGGCGGGTCGCGCAACAAGGATTTTAAGGGAAAATAACTTGTAAAAGTGATGAAATATAACTTTTTTTAATAATTGATGTTCTTGACATTTATATACAAACTACAAATATCATATTTGCTTTTGAAAGCCAGAAAAAAAAGGATATAATATTTTACAAAATCTCTTAAACTTACAAAAGTTAACTGTTCAGGGTAGTTTTCTACCAATTTCTAAATGTTTCTTTCTAATTTCTTGAAATCTATATTTTTTCTATCGTTTCTTGATGAGTTTATTAATAGACGTGTTTTGGTCCAAAAACAAGTAGGTTTGATATTTTGTCATAATCTGTTTTTAATTTAAAACGCAATTTGAATCTTATACAGAGGTTAGAAATCTACCCGTGTAACAAGATTAAAATTAAATGTACCTACTCTTCAGCGGGATAAAATATTTCGGCAGGTGCAATAACTGTACTAATAATTTCTGATCCACGTTTAACTTGTTCTTCTTTTAAATTTTTTTCAGCAATGGTCTTTTGTTCCGTTGAATGATACAATATTAATGACATGTACTGGAATTTAATAATAGTTTATAAAAGAATAAATATATATTGCCATATTATCTATTTTAATTAAAATGTTGTATTTATGTTAAGTTAATATAATTATATCATTACATACTTGGGTTTTCATTTTATTTGTTAGACCATATTCATGATTATTCCAAAATAGATTTAATAATTTATTATAAGTTATTTTAGTTGGATCATAATCGATAACTATTACTTCCGTATGGTCACCACTGAATTCGTTCATATAAAGAGAAATACACAAAATTTATTTGATAAAAGTGAAATATAAAATGTTGTTCTTTTCCTTATTGGTCATAATGACATTGAAAAGTATAAGAGAGAAAGATCAGCAGTTCTCAATAGAATGTATCAATGCGAACCCTTTTCTCATTTTTAAAATTCGACATGCAGCGTTACTACTTTATTATTGTAATTACATGTAAAATATCAAAAATTGAACTTTAAAAATCACGTGGTACGACGTTTATTCACAAAAATTTTACTAATTTATATAGTACTTATATAGTAGATAAGCCTCTCTTATATTTGTGTACGTTTTTTTTTATAAAATTTTTCATGTTATAAAAAGAGGCACTAGATATCTAGGATACTAATCTTTCTATTGATACATTATCATTGTTAATATATGGTTTTATTATTAGCATAAAATTTTCAATCCTGGTTTGCTAAACCCTCGTGTTTCTGTTGAAATAGTACTTTCATTTTCTATTTTGTAACTCTTTTTTCCTAGAAATTTCCAAAATTCTGAGATTGTATCATATACCATGATCTGTTTAATTCTAATATAGTTCAGCTACCTATAATGTGCTGCTAACTTAGACTTTTTCATGTGAACGCAGTACGAGTGCGCGCGAATCATTAGATTTATTTCCAAACTTTCACTGCCCAACACTTCCTAGCACGTTATAAGCGCCGTGTCTTCAGCTTCAATATAACATCATATTGCGACCGGTGAATGACTTAATCCTTCATAATATGCATGACCGACATTGGATATCTCATTGCATTTAACAAGACATTATATTAGTAGAGTGTAGGCGACTGATAGTATTTTCACATAGCTTATAATAATAAAATTTACATATCGGAATTTACATATCATGCACGCTACGGCGGTGGAGACTGCGGTCCGTTGGATGTATCAGTTTATATACATTAGTATTTCTCATTCTTTAATGTAAAAAATTAAAATCACAAGAAACTGATTCTCTATAAACATTTGGCAACCTGTCTTGAAATTTTGTACAACTAATAAAATATTACTAATAACACCTAAATAGAAAAAAAATTACACTGTCGTCGCGTTTCGTCATTCTACGCAACTTTTCCTAACCATGTTCTTTATAATTGTGATTTGTAATGCTTGAAAAATCCTCATCGAACCTTAAGATCTCTCATTTGACGCGTTTCGCCATTCTACACAACTTTTCCGAGCAATGTTCTTTATAATTTCGACAAGAAAAACATGAAAAACGCCAAAAAATAATTTTATCAATGCGACCTTGCCGGCATTTTGTCACTTTTGACACAGAAATACTTGCCGGACAAATCCCAAAGTCATTGATATATTATTTAACTTCGCCATTTGCAAAAGCAGTAAATTAATTATGTTATTAAACAACATCTGTACTGTATATAGCGTTTAATGATTTATCTTACATTTTTAAACTTTAATACAACTCTGTGGTGTAAATGTTAAAAATGCCAACCTAAAAATTCTAACGAAATTTTGGGGTCGTGGGTTCGAATCCTACTGAATGCATAAAATGTGTTTTGTGTTTTCGGTTATTTTTCGAATCTGAATTTTAACACAGAGTTGTATATTCCGCTTGCGGTTGGTCGTACGGCTAATTACCGACACCGTAAAAACCACAAATTAAGTAACTAATAACAGAAGGCTGTTGTTGGACGCTAAAACCAGATTGTTGGTTGTATAGCGAAAAATTTATTTTTATTATTTTTTTAATAAATCTAAATAAAATACTTACAGAGCTTTGTATGTTGGTTTGATTTTTGTACCACCAGAATAACCAACTTTTGTTCGCAATATCCCATAAGTAGCACCAAACAATGCATCAGCACCCCAAAAGCAACCCATGCCAAATGTAGCTGTATGAAATGGTGTTGTTACAATATGTAACGGTTTATATTTTGGATCTTCAATTAGCTGGAAATTACAGTTTTTAAACCACAATCATTTTTTTTTTAATTCTTACGTTTTCATATCAATCCCAATTATAAAAATTTAAAAGAGCATATAACATATTTACATAGTTTTATTAGACTAAAAATAAATGAATTGAAATGCTTTACAAAAATATTATACATGCAAGCATACAACTAATAAAATAGATATACCTCTTTAAATTGCTTATCTTTTAAATTGTACAATAATACTATAATAGATATATGAATATGATATAAAAATCACAAACGATAATACTATTGATAATTATGAAACTTTCAAGTTTTGTTGAAATAAAATGGTATTTGTTATCAAAAAATAATCACGAGTTCAAAAGTTTAATATACATGGATGAATAATAAATATAATATCACTCGTATAGTATAAATGATTATTAATGCTATCAATTATATATTAAATATATTAAAAATTAAATATATTATATATAAATTAATATATTAATGTTTATGTATATGTAAAGTATTATAACACATATCAATTAATTAGCACGCTATATGAAGATCATATATATAAAAACCACTTAAAATATGAATATTAATTTCAAATATAATCTGAAATCAAAATGTTATAATAAATAAAAATACAATTGGTCTAAAGAATACAATAAAACAATGTTTAAAGATAAATTTATACGAGGTTATAATTTTAGTACATTTTGAATACTATATGGTATCATACCAATTACCATACTACGTTATATAAAACTTTTACACTGATTGATATTATATGCAGATAGCCGATTAAAATAAAAATGTAAATTATGTTTGCAAATATACTTACGGTTACAACCATATTATTATAGATGTTTTACGAAAACCTAAAAAACTATACCAACAAATCTTGGAAATAATGTTGTATACCCAAAAACTCGCTATAATCAATTAGAACAATAAAATATAAAATAAATAATCAAGTCGCGGACATTTAATAAATGACAGAAGCATATAAATTATTATATACGTATGCATATTCTTTTATACTTACGTATAAATAAGTAATAGTATACGGTAATAGTTAAGAATTTAAGAAAAATAATAATAATAAAAAATTATGTATCGATTTACGGTATATTTTTATTTTAGTTGATGCTAACAAAACAACGTTTACAGTTAAACTGAACAGACTATAATATTAAAATAAAATATTACTGGTCCGGTTCGTATACCTTCAATTTTAAATATTTATAATGGTATATGCAATGGATATGAAATTAAAAAAGAGCTGTTTTATTGGCCTGTATTCGGCCGAATCTTTAAAAAAAAAAATAATTTATTGAATTTACAAAAACAAACAAGAAATATAAAAGATAGCTTTTTTTACACTTTTTAGTGCAAAAATAAAAGATTCGAAATTCGAATTCGGCAGAATATGAAAAATAAAAGTTCTGTTAATCGGCAGAATACTTGTCATTATTTGAATAATATATCTCTTTGCTATATATAGGAACGCTTTAACATATATAACATATTAAAAACACATTTTAAGCTTTAAGTTTATTGTTCTTCATTGTTAATTAAATTATATGTTTAAAATTATTATTTCTTAGATTAAGTATTAGTCTAGTATTCGACCTCGTTGTATTTTCTCTGTTGTAATAAATCACATTTATTTTGTTGTTGTTTTGCTTCACAGACAGTATACAAATTTGTTATAGTATGCTTGTTGTAAAAAATTTTGCAACGAGAAATATATATTGAATTATATGTTTAGATAAAATAATATTTAAAATGTAAATATAGAAACAAAGATTACAAAAAAGCTATGCATTTCAAAGTTGTAAAGACTAAAAGTAGCAAAAAAAAAATATAAAATCATTTTTGTTCTTTTTTAAGTTTTCTATATTACAAATTAGTAAATACAACAAAAAATCCATAAAATAAGGGCAACCCTTTTATAGTTTTCTTAAATAAATGCAATATACAATATACATGCTTCCGATAAACCCCTTTCTTTATGGAATGTTTTCACTCTATAAAGATCAATGATTTCCATTCAATGATTCAATGATGGCCTTGGCATGAATTTATTTATCCATTTTTCTAATTAATTGGATTATTATATTACAAAATAACAATACAAAATGTTAAAAAAATAACTTTTTTAAAGTAGTCAATCATTAACTTTGTATATAAATGATTATATTTCTAAAGGGTGATTTTTTAAAAGTTATAGGAAAGTTTTTCAAAAAAAACACATAAAATTCAGAAAAATGCATGAAGTCTTTATTGGAACGATAGTACGGTCCATATAATTTAATGTTTGAAGATTATCTCATGCAAATGTTGACCCTGAGTGCGCCTCAAATGGTCCATCCGCTTAGTCCAATTTTGGTATACTCTTTCCAACTATTCGGCCGGTATCTCACGAATAAATGCTTCAATGTTGTCTTCCAATGCGTCAATTGAAGCGGGCTTGTCTGTATAGACATGAGCTTTAACATAGCCCCACAAAAAATAGTTTAAAGGCGTTAAATCGGCCACTTGGCCGGTCCCTGAAATAAAATGTTCACCGAACTCGCCTCTCAATAAGTCCATTGTTGCGCGTGCTGTGTGGCATGTGGCACCGGCTTGTTGAAACCACATGTCATGCAAGTCAAGCTCTTGCATATTGGGCAAAAAAAAGTTGGATATCATCTCACGGTAGCCTTCTCCGTTCACAGTTACGTTACGATTCGCATCATCTTTGAAGAAGTACGGTCCAATGATGCCACCAGCCCATAAACCGCACCAAACTGTGATTTTTTCTGGATGCATTGGTAGCTGTTGCAATGCTTCTGGCTGATATTCACTCCAAAATCGACAATTTTGCTTATTTACGTACCCATTGAGCCAAAAATGAGCTTCGTCACTGAACACAATTTTGCGCCCGATGAACTTTCTTAACAGAGCACGCATTTCGATAATAAAATTCAATAATTTGCAAGCGTTGTTCGTTTGTAAGACGATTCATGGTTAAATTATAGACCAAACTGAAGATGTTTGACAGTGAAACAAAACACGAAACGTGCGTCAGCTGTTTAAACCAGTGTTGCCAAAAAAATGATAGCTAAAAAATCACCCTTTATAAAAATGCAATAAAACAATTTATTCGTTTCATTCAAGCACACAAATTTTACTCAGTAGAACTTATTTTTTTGTTCGTACGAATACATTTTTCGTTCGGGTATAACCTCACATATTCGCATAACCATATAAAAAGACACCAACTAAATGAACCGAAAAGACAATCCATATATGAACACGAAAACGAAAAAATGCAGTGGATATTATTCTGATCATTCGTTCGTATCTATATGTGCAAGGCCCTATATATCACTATATATGATGCTATGCTATATAATATACTATCAATACTGTACGTTATACCGGCAGAAGATTTTATTTAGTTCCCTTTAGACTATCCTCATGACTTGTTCCTGGCATTCGCATTTGTAAAATAATCGCACATTTCAATGTTCAGTGCAATCCAATTTTAGACTCCTGATTTCTCGATAACTTCAACAAATCGGATTATGGAACTGAGCAAATTTTTGATCTAGCATATACATTTGTATTATACTGAGTGAAACGAACACTTACACATTAATTTTTATTTAATTGTGCTTTCAAACTGACGATATTAGAAAGATTGAAATCCGTCAAAATACCATGAAAAATAAAATAATCGAAGATAATCGAATCGGTATACTTTTAATTTTTCAATATAGATGTATAATTTAGTTTTTAAAGCGGCGGCAGTGATTAACTCATAAAATCAAAATTATAATGCAATTCCATCAGCTTATATCGATAGAACATATTGATGAATTCGAGTACAGTCTCCGACACTTTAATCCATTAATTAAATGCAGGACATTTAATGCGCCGGGACCCAAAAGGCCTGTTGTATAAGGGAGCACAAGGAGCGGTTTATTTAATTGCGAGTAAACTTATAACCGTCTTGTTGTTATTTTATATATTTATGAGCTATGAGGTAGTTGCTGAAATGTTCGTTTCTTTGGTATTCTAATTCGTAGCACTACGTGATAATATGTTCCATTTTTTCACTATATCCCATATAGATATGTACAGGTGTCATCTGCGCAGTTTTATTACTAGATCAATTTGCAATGATCTAGCCATTTTTTAGCCATTTTTCTAGCCAAGCTTTCAATTATTTCGATAATAAAAAATCAAACAATTTAATTTTTCACTTTTTATATGAAAACTATTATTTACTTATTTATATATGAATAATATCATAATATGAACATTTTCATTTATTGAACTTGAAAAATTGTTTAATGAAACTATGTTTTACTTTTATTTTATATGTTATTATACAGGGTGTCCCAGTACAGGGTGGCAACCTGAAACAGGCAAGTTCTACACCTCATTTCCAATCAAAAAATGTATGATGTATGTAAAAAAATCCTTTTGTAAGATAAGATAAGCTAAGATAAATACAATTTTCTGGTACCGGTGTAGCATATGATCTGGCAGGGGAAATTTATCTGAGATAACTTTTGTTTTTTGTGAATTTTAAAAGGAAAAAGGAATTTTCCTTTTAAAATTATATTTTATTTAATTATTTATTAGTTTTAGCATTCGATTAGAAATAATTTTTAAAAGGAAAATTCCTTTTTCCTTTTAAAATTCACAAAAAACAAAAGTTATCTCAGATAAATTTCACCTCCCAGATCATATACTACACCAGCACCAATTTTCTTATATACCATATGATTGAATTGTATTTTGATAAATGCATATATAATTTTTATGAAGTATAATTAAATCAACCCACCGCAAAGTCAAAAAAATCAATAAAGACAGATTTAATACACATCGGTCAAAAATAAAATCTAAAGTATAATTATAATTCACAAATTAAGTTAATAATAATTCACAAATTTCATGGATGAAATATGCATTGTACAATTTCATCTAGATAATAATTTATTACTAATAAGGTGCTAATTTAGAGAATGCAATCAAAGCGAACAAAATCATATATCACATTTATATCTTATCTTTCAGTGAAAATTAATTTTATCTTTTATATTTTACTACTCCTTATCATTCCCACCTTGCTATTCGTTTAACAATGATAACGCACAATATCAAAAATTTGGGAAATTTAGAATTTTAATTGTGACACCTTAAAAACAATCCTATTCCTATATATACCTAAATGGAAAAATAATATGTTTCAATAACTTATCTCACTTATATTTTTATATACACGGTTTACCCTATATACATCGGTGGTATATTTAATATAGTTCAAATTTGTTGGCAGTTTGGCACCCACAAGAATGTTAAACATAACTTATTCTTAAAATGTTCTTAAAATGTTTTATTATATTCAGTGTATAATACGATAATACATATGCATTAGTCACTGAATTTCCAATTCAGTCATGATATGCGTTTTGTGTATAGTATTAATTAATATGAATTGTATTAATAATATATACATTTGTTGAAAAGTAAATATTCATATTGATAAAACAAAATAAATTATGTGGTGAACTGCGACTTGTGTTTGTGGGTAAGTTAATAGTCAAAAATCGTAATTGAAATGCATAAGTACTAACAAACAAGAATTACAAAGTATGGTATTACATTTCTGAATCTTTTTAGATAATGCATGCTAGATTTGGTGTCATATGTGTGCGTTTGGTATGTATGAAATAGAAGCACGTATAAATGCTTATCAGTCCAAAAGATTACATATTTGTTAATTATGTTACAAATAAATTATTTTAATGCAAAAAATAAGTATCCATATACCTATATACATATAATTTAATCGTTTGAGTCATTCTTCTTTTACAAACCAATAGATATAAACAAAACGTATATGAAATTATATACATGATAAGATAATAAACTTTTTATAATTTAAATATGTTTGTTTACGCTTATACCTTTAGTAAAAGAATGACGTAAGCAATATACATATGTACATGTATTCGTATAAGAGTCTCCAAAAATTAGCATTTAGTTATGATATGTTATAGCCGTAACTAGAAGTACAATATAATAAAAAAAATTAAATTAAATCTTTAAAGATTTGTTAATAGTGTAAACTTAAATAAACAATTTAAAAGTACATATAATATAATGTGTGGTGTAGCGAGATGCGTTTGTTGGTAAACATTTTCTATATATAAATTGAATAGTTTGAATGATTAAATTATTTAAAAATGAATTTTGAAAAAATGTTTTTCTTGTTTATAACTGACTCATCCTATATCATAAATATTTTTTCATATTATAATAATATATACATGTTTTGGTAAAGTAAAACGAACAAAAGGGTGGATGGAAAAGCAATTTTATGATGAAAATATAGGAAAAGCAATTTTATTAAAAAAAATATAATAGAGAATATAAAATATAAATTTATATATAAAATATTACTACCCCACATAACATATATATCTATAATTGATTAAATAAAAAATACAATGACTCTCATAATCTAAAGCGGCGTGCAGACGGTTTGAACAAAACAAAATGTTTACACAATATCGTTAATGATCGTTGGTGTATGAAAATTAGACCATACACATTATTTTTAAAATTTATCATTTTTTCATAATCACACCACACAGAGCTTTTTGCCTACACAGGACAGGTTTTAAAAATTCTGTATAATGCAAATTTGGTTTGTGTACTTACAAACGATTTCACTAAGGGCCTTGGCACATATAGATACGAACGAATGATCAGAATGAATTTATTTATTCATTTTTCTAATTAATTGGATTATTATATTACAAAATAACAATACAAAATGTTAAAAAAATAACTTCTTTAAAGTATTCAATCATTAATTTTGTATATAAATGATTATATTTCTATAAAAATGCAATAAATTATTTTATTCGTTTCATTCAAGCCCACAAATTTTACTCTGTAGAACTTATTTTTTTGTTCGTACGAATACATTTTTCGTTCGGGTTTAACCTCACATATTCGCATAACCATATAAAAAGACACCAAATAAATGAACCGAAAAGACAATCCATATATGAACACGAAAACGAAAAAATGCAGCGGATATTATTCTGATCATTCGTTCGTATCTATATGTGCCAAGGCAATAAATATTTTTTTATTATGATATCTTGAAAAAAAATAAATGTCATTTTGCATGCACCATATTAACCCTTCAATACATATGGGTCCGAAAAACCCACACAACACCGCTTAATATATCCTAGCAGCGAATAGCTGTGCATGTAATATAATCAATGTGTGAACCAAATGTAATACGTCTATTAAATCTAACACCCAAATTAATGATTCATCGACAGTTGCAAGAGAATTACCGGATATGACATAGTCAAAAGCAATTGGATTAATCTTTCTGTGATAAGACATAGCGAAACATTTCTTCACATTTAGCATCATACAATTTCTTTCACACCAGGACGAAACACGGATTAGGTCATCCTGCAACATCGCTGCATCATGAATTGATGAGATGGTTCAGATGATTTTTAAGTCGTCCCCATGCATAAGGCACTGGGACGACATTTTTTCCAATGCTATGCTATTAATGAATAAATTAAATAGAAGAGGGCCAAGGTGACTTCGCTGAGAAACACTCGATCCCACCCCGAAGACGTTCGAATCACAACCAAGAGTGTGTACAAATTGCTTTCTACCCACCAGATAGGAAGTTAACCAATAAAGCATCGATGAATTAATACCGACTCTCTCAAGCTTATTAATAAGGATATCATACATTGACATCCTTTTAATTTGACACCACATTGACCATTATTTGATATACGGGGATACAGAATAGTTTTTGATTAAAACATCATTCTAATATCATGTCTCTTATTCTATATCTGTATGATGAAATTGATATATCAAAATATGCAATATTTGGCCGCAGTTGGAGTTTACTCATTTTATTTATAGAAATAAATTGTAATTCCATTATTTTTAATTGTTATAGTTGTTGCAGTTGTGCATGGAATCTACTATTATTAATTATATTTATTGCTATTATAATTCTTGTAATTATTGGTCTATCTGTATATTTTGGTGCATATCATCAAGAGCAGTTACAATACGAAACCAGTACGGTTAACGTACATAATCTACTGGATCGGATAACTGAAACAGGAAAGCCTTAAAGTTAAATTTATGGTACATACTTAACAGGTGATATATTTATATATAATTGTTATTTAATATATTGTTTATTTTAAAATATGAATGTAGGAGAAATTCTAAGTTATTTTGTTTTTTTTAATTTTAGATTTGGTTAAATTTCGTCATTTGGGGGGTATTTAAAAAAAATTAAATGAAATCAACATTTTTTTTAACTGTCAATTTAAGAATTCATTTTGTTTAATTCATATAATATAAGGATATTAATATAATAATGAAAAATAAGATTTATTGAACGAATTTATTACTGGAAGTCGTGTAATATATAGTATCCTCTCGTATATGTCTTTTCAATAAAGTTTTACCGCATTACCTATACACATGTATACTATAAAGAGGCAAGCGTTACCGAAAAAGGGTCAAAGTAATTGCTTGTGTAACTTTTTTCATGGAGTTGATTCAATCACAGTACTTACATTTTTTTAAGTAACGTTAAATAATTCAGAGTTCAGAGCCTATAATGAAAATACGGATAAAAAGTTAATCAAAAATTCGATATATGGTATTACTCACTAGGGTTTGAACTTATCGGTATGATCCCAACTATTTTGTAAATGTATATATACTGTAATGCAATAATTATAATAATTTTTGACATCACGTATATAAGGATTCAAAAAAATAAAGACCATATATTTAAAAAAAAAGCCTTTAAATTGATCTAGATCAAAATAAAAATTAAAAATTTTTTGTGCCAAATGAAAAAAACATATACTTGAAGAGAGGTGAATGTTCAACAATTGCAAAGTGAAGTGATTCTTACGAGGGTATGACTGATTGTGAGTAATAATAAAAAAAAATTAATTCCATATCACTAACTTCAGTTTGGTGTGGGAGAATGTACAAAAAAATATGCAATACGCATACTAAAGCATACCATAGAAAATATATTCTTGAAATCGTGTTATTTTATTATTGCCTTTGGACACATGTAACGAGACGAATCACCACTGAAGCCAATCAAAATATAAAATAATCATATAAAAAGTTAAACACAATTTACAAAACTGTTTGTATTAAAGCTATTAAGCAAGTTTCCATGCAGTCTAGCAGCTCAATATAATATCTGAGCCGCGATTCTGTTGAAAAGTGAATGTTTTTAGTCAATGAATACGAAGTCATAAGTATTGTGAGGACTGTGAGTTCATTCGGATAAGTCCCTGGTATTATGTTAGAAAAAGTGACGTTTTTGTGATTATTTGAATCATTATTAATATCGTTAAACAAAAAAGGCTGATTTGTTTTGGAAAATTATAGAAAAAAATCAATAATATTATTATTTAAAATGTATATGCATACGATAATTTTGTTTAAAAAAAATATATTAACTCACTGACAATTCACACATTTTTACTTTAGTCAGTTTTTTTACTTAATTGGTTTAAATTGCTTAAATTCGAAAATTCACAAAATATGCCAAAAAAGTAGGCTGAAATGCAGTTTAACTATTAGTGCCCGGGGGCTTATCGTTGGCATATACTCATTGTCATATTGTGGGTAGAAGGGAAGGGAGAGTGTAAAACTGGTTAATATCAAAGGTACTTACTAGCGCCGATTGTATTAAATTTGTTCTGATGTAAATATTTAAAATTTTTTTTTGACTTAATACGATTTTAATTTTTATTCCATTAGTTTTGATAAATTGTTTATTGATATTCGGTTTAAAAAAGCAAAATTTGTAATTATTAATCTTTCATGATAATTGCCTTTACTAAAAAATGCATTCATTATAAATAAATTCAGGCACTTTGCTAAAATTACTACATCCAAATTTATTTAATAAAATTTTTCGGGCTGGTAAAAGATTTACAGCTGTACGTACACGTATATTGCATATCATTCATTTTAATAATAATTAAAACTGCTATTATTTAAATGTGCACAATATATATTTTCCTTCAGCCTTACAGTCCTTTAAAAATAAGGATTGTCCCCTTTAACTTTAATACCCCATAACCCGCCAGGGGTCATTTCCCCCCAAAATCGGAGAACAAAAGTTGGTCAGGACGACCTCCTCTTTCGAGCCCAGGGGTTGGTTAAGCCCCTCGGCACTAATCGTTAAACTGCATATTCGCGAAAAAGTATTGTCAATATGGATTCACTTTTCAACAGAATCGCGGCTCAGTACTGTAGTATCAGCAGTAGTATTATATATTATTATTATTGGCATTGACTTTGTGTTTTTAAAAGTATATAACCAGTAGAAGGAGCTATATAGCAAGCAACACAAGAAGATAAGTCGTAGTCAGTTGTCATAATTCTTTTCACGTAGAGACATTATATAGATTGTTTTTATACACATTTTAATCTAAAATATATTATTAAATTTTAATATATTTCAATTAATAATAGAAACAGTGCATTTTACGTTTAAATTTCGTTAAAAATAATAATTAAAAATAATCAATTTTCAGAAAACTTCCAATCAAATTAAATTTAGAGTTCATTATAATAAATATAGCACAAACCGATATGTGTAAATGTGTAGCTGGACAAGTCGCATGCTGGTAAATATAAATTATTATTTCATTATCAATATTTTTAAATTTTTTCTAAAAAAAATTATTGTTATATTATAGTATTATTGTTTAAAAATGTTGTAACCTTATATTTACCCGATTTTGATGTGTTTAAACAAATAACACTCACAGTAATCTTTTTTTTAATATATTTGTAATAACCCCTTTATAATAATAACCCCCACCAGTCTTTCAACATATTTTCGAAAGAACTATGGCGCCAAATGAATTGTATATATATAGTGTTATTAATATTATATTTATATGCATCCATTATTGATATAAAGTCGGTGATAGACGAATTGCATACTTGGCACGTTTTTAATAACTCGGCAAGTGAATAATTGAAGTAAACTGATAGACGACGTGTTAATTTCATAATTTGCCCATTCGTTTATCGCTACGCTATCATACGTGTATACTTGAGTCGACCATGGTAAATTGTATCTATTGAGTTTTTTTGAACTGACAGATTTGGAAATTCAATTTTTCCAAACCATTTTAATTTTCAATTTTAAACATTTCATCCTATTCCTGTCCGTTTTAGGCTATGTATGCGCCTGGTTTAAATAATAAAATATTGTGCCCTGAATAATCAGTAAATGCATAAATATTTTCAAAACAATTGAATACCTATTTGTTAGAGCATTTGTGAATGAAATATTTACCACATTAGCTGACTTGTTGTTAATTTTATTATTTAACAATATATAATTGAAAAAAGGATCAACGTTTTATGGTAAACGGAGCTTAATTAGGATTGCCAGACGTTCCGAAATTTATCTAAAAGTCCCACAAAAAGTGAATTTGATGTGGTAATTTTTTTATGGTATTAAATAATGAATTTTATTTAATTTTAGCTTTGGAATAAAAGAATAAACATAAATAATTATGAATTATGCTTCAAATTCTGATTTGTTCCATCATTTAATAAACTTTATAGTCCAATTTAGAAACACAATAAGAAGTAACCTTTTTTTCTCTTTAAAAAATAAAATGTTCCGCGAGGACCTTAGGAATCTGGCAAGCATAAATTTAATTGGTCAGTTCGTTTTCCAATCAATTTCTCTCATATATACCGTCATTAAAGGTTTTTGTTTCAATAATTTTCAATAGAACAGACATTTTATAATATTTAAAATCTCTAATCGTTTCGCAGCGTCCCTAGACAACGGAGCCTGGTTGGCACCAATATCTTATATGTAGTGGGGGCCCTGATCCTATCTAAAGAACCATCCAACTAAAGTGCAACTTGGCCAACTGTTTATAACTATATGAATTATTTTTTCTTCTGCTTTTCAGTTTTCAAAAATTCATAAAATATTCCACATATTATAATAGGTTGGCCATCCAAAATCAATTAAATTTATTCAATGCATAGTATAGGTGCATCACCAAAATCAGTGATTTTGTTATGGGCTAACGGCATTAGAATTCCGAGGTTTTCCAGCCAGTAAACTGATTCTGCCGTAATCATGAGCAAAAACTAAATTAAAAGAAAAATATATTATTTTATTTATCGGTCGCTGAATTTTAACTGAATTTTAACACAGGGTTGTATTTTCCGCTTGCGGTTGGTCGTACGGCTAATTACCGATACCGTAATAGACACAAATTAAGAAACTAACAACAGAAGGCTGTTGTTGGGCGCTAAAACCAGATTGTTGGTTGTATAGCGAAAAATTTATTTATTTTTATTTATTTATCGGTCGCTTTACGTCGATACGGAATAAACTCATAAATTAATTTGCGTATTTTTTGAAACTTACCAAGGGTCGCGATATGAGTTTAGTTTATTTTTTTTAATTTTACATACGCTTCATATACAAAACGTGTGTACAAAAAAGCCACTTATGGGCATTTTCGTTTATTCCACTTGTGTTAACACAAACGCACAAGTGACACAAATACGTTTTTTTATTGCACTTGTGTTACTTGTGTTATATGACACATGTTCGAAAATACCTCTACTTAGCACTTGTGTTGACTCAAATTGCCCTATCTATTTTGTAGGAGCACCATCGCCCTGTGTGAGATTGTTGTTGCTTTATCGTCACTATAACATTTTCACATATAAAGCGCCATTTGTAAACAATATTAAACACAAGACTATTTTATAATATTCGAACACAGAGCTAGCACATGTAAATGTTATATCGCGCTCGCATGTTTGAGAGCGCACAAGTGCACGACACAAGAGGAATAAACGAAAATGCCCATAAAAGGACGAAACGTACACATAAATAGCGACTTATTTGAACCAAACCAAAATTTGTATACACATAAATTGCATATTAAAAAAACGATTATTTAATAAAAAAAACGTTCCAATTTAATCTACAGATAAACTGGTCTATTATATCATTTTTCTTACCACCAATTTTAAAACTTTTTTTAAAACTAGTTCTTTTTGTTGTAAGAAACGTAAATAAAAAACTAGTTTTATTTTTAAATGTGTGTGTAAAATATTTTATATACATACACTCAAAACCAACAATAGACAAGGCCATGAACTTACTCATACCTAAAAAGCTGATATAGGGATATTTTTTTTTCAAAATGGTATTATTTTTAGTCTTTCCCATGTATTTTGTATGAATGAGTTGATTTATTATTGTTTTATTTGGTAAATTTTTAATTATTTTTAATGTTTTTAATATTGTTTATTAATTTAAACATTTATGTACTATTAAGAATTATTAAACCAATATCATTTGATAATTAAAATTAATGCAAAATAGTGAAAATCATCGTGAAATAGTGAATAAAAGTAATAAAGAAAAAACCGAATGAAAATAAAGTGTTTGTTTATCTTCTAAAAAAGTGTTTGTGATTAAATTTTCTGTCATTAATTAATGTTTTTTATAATTTAATTTCCTTTTTACTACGAATAATAACAAAAAAATCAAAAACAATATTGTATTTCAAGTAAAGTGTAATTTTTATAATGGTGATATTTGTCATTGTCAGTGCAATGTTTACATAAAGTTACGCTGCTATAGTTTTTTTCAATGTAATTTTTTTTATTTTCCTTTGGATTGCCGGCAAGATGGCAAGATGTTTTAATATATATTGGAAACTGGTTGATTCTTTAAATTAATTGGACAGTTCCCACGTTTTCCTTTCAAAAGAATTAAGATCTTTTGATAAATTGGCTAAGTTTAAATTTTAATTAATAAACTATCTTTTAAATAATAAAAACAACTCATGATACCGTGGAAAACATTATAACATTGACAAGCTAACAAATGTGACCGGATTTCGAGGCTGATCTGATCAAATCTGATGACAACATGCCACCAAATTGAATGTTTTTATTATTTTTTTAATGTGTGCAGGATAAAATATGGTTTTTAATATCAAATTTGGGGTGGTAGTAATTAAAATATGTTAGAATATGATGAATTATGTAATTAAAATATATAAATTAAACAAAAATTAATTAATTTTTCATTAATTATAAGAAAAAACAGAAAAAACAAGAAAATAACCACATGAAAATAACCCGTTTTATCCCTATTTCATGTATTTTTATCATATGTTTATAAATTTCGGTCCCTATATGAGCGTTTGTATGTATTTAAAAAAATTCAACTTCATGGCTGTCTCTATTGTTGGTTTTGATTTTGATATATATATATATATATATATATATATATATATATATATATATATTATTAAGTATATTTTAGTATTGGTTTCGAATAGTTCGAATAGTATTGGCACTCGAAAAAAAATAATAAAAAAAAAAAGTGGATTTTATTTCCCCGAGTTCCTAAAAATTTAACAGAAAAACCGCCCATCTATCAAAAAATTAGCGGAAATGGATGTAAGAAAAATGATATTAAACAAACATCTCAACGCATTATTAGCAATTGATGATAAAAATTAAAATACCATCTTTAAGCCACTCGACTAGCAATAGGCATCCAATGCTGGCACTCAATGCTTGATTGACGATTCCCCTCGATTATACATCCAAAATCAAGATCTCCAAAATTTTGTTGCAAATAAAAAAATAAATACAAATTTCGAAGTGTCACAAGAATCATGTGAGTGCAATGGTCGAAAATTGTTGTTTTGAAAGCATTTAAGTCTAAAATGTAAACACCGTGTAAGAAATAAAGACAACGAGTGTTAGAAATTGTTTCGAATAACCATAAATAATCTAACATATACTATAGAATAATGTAATAATGCATAACCATATCACTTCTGGGAACACAAAATTTTAAAAATCTGTCATATTATCTAATATATTGCATTTCGATTTCTAATCTATAGCTGTTGCAGTTGTGCCATAAGCATTTTTATAACATTATTAACAATCGTCATTGTTTTTATAATCGTTATAATTGTTGCCGTTTACTTTGGTTTATACAATGTAGATAAAAATGAACATCCAGAACTTCATAAATTATTGCATTCCATTAACGAGTCAAATCATGAGATCGTTGATAAAATAACCGGATAAACATGTTATGCATATACGAATAAACATGTATAACTGATAAATAATTATAATTATTTTATTTTTGCTGTTTGCATTCATTGCTAATATTGAATCATTTATTGCGATTGCTAAATTTCATAAAGGTAATTTTTTTAATTTAAGATCAATACCTTTTTTTATTGTTTTTTTCTTTTAACAGATTATATGTTGCTGACTTCGCTTTATATATATTAAGTCTGTATGTTTAATTTTCTGGTAAAACTTTATCGGTAAAAACCTGAAAAAACTTTATTACCATCTATATTATTATCATTTTGATATCGGTGGCCAAGAAAATATAGATATACATAATTTAGTTTTATAAGGTTTTTGAATAAACTTAGTGAACTATTATAAACTATATGCCAATGTTTTGAAGAAATATTAAATCTCATGTTGTATATTTTTTTAAGGTTATACACTAAGTTATTATAATTTTATTTATCATCCAATGGAAATACATGAAATATTTAACATAAACGGCCATTTTTACAAAACAGAATTATAAAATTTTTTTATAGGTTACCCGAGCAAAATATGTACCAAATGTTGTACTAATGTTACATGAATAATTACATCCACGGGTCAAAACGTCCATGGATTCCACAGATGTTTTTTGTACGTGATAAAGAACAATTTCTTAATAAGAGACTTTTCATTTGATGAATAATAGAAAGGATAAGGATTTGCCTTTTAATAAGCGTAAACCCAAAAAAATATGATGAAATAGTTGGAATTATAGTATAAATTTGGCTCTTATCACATAAAAGTATGGAAAATTTTGTCAAATGTGTGCAATCTGTGGATAATAGTAAGGAATACGTGGATGTGGTGAACCGTACTCGTATTCAATGCGTTATATTTTATCGCCCGATTTAGTGATGACGTTTTGGGTTCACGGCAATAGAATTCCAAGGTTATACGGACACTAAACAGATCTTCTCTCATCTACTATATATATTTGCAAAAAAAAAAATCACCTCAACTGATTTTTAAAGCGCCACATTTTTGATATTTTTAAATATTAAATTTGATCTTTTATATCTATTAATGTAAACAACAATGCTAGATTCAGACTTGATGTTTTTCTTTTGGTTGTTTTTCTATTTTTTGCATTTGTATAAGTTTTTAAATGGCATATATGTTATTGTATTTGCGACCCTCAATTTCACTAATTTTGTAAATAACATTAAAATACTACAGCAACAAAAATCAAGTGAGTGTTTAAAAAAATTGAGAGAAAAAAATTAGAAAAACAACGAAAAATATTAAAAAATTATATATTTCTGTTGTATTTCTATAGAAAAACAATTGTATTTCTAAAAGAAGAGAGAGGTCTTTTATACTGTATGTGAATTTATATTTATTAGCAAAACAACAACAATTTAGAAAAACAACATAACAACGAAAAGAAAAACATTAAAGTAATGCTTTTCATGAAATGCCGACGGCAGACGACGGCAAATGTCAAATTGAAAATACATGCATTTCAATGGCGGTGCTTTTTATGAATATTGGACGGCGGACTGACGGCGGACATTGATATTTTTTCTTCTATTGCCGTCGGCTGACCGTCGTCCAAACTTCATTTTTCATTTTATTTACATTTTATTTAATTTTTATGATTTAATTTCATAATAATAAAATATCCAGTTAATTTACAAACTAAAAAAAAATGGAATTATTTAACAGCAATTGGTATTTATTATTAAATTTCGGTTTTTTTATCCAGGCAAAATAAATTTCAGAAAAAGCACATTTTTTTTTATATCACAAATATCATATTTGTGATAAATAAAATATTTTCATAGAAATCGAGGCTTAAGTGTGAATGAAGGCTTAGTGTGTCGGCAGCATTAAGACGGCATTAGACAACTCGTGTACTTGCCGAAAATCCTCTCCTCGTCATACATTGCAATGGAGGTAAAAGGTGGTTGAGTAAATTAAGCGAGCGTACATGTAATTTGTTGTTGTTTTATAAATATTAAAAAAAAATCAAAATAAAAACAACAACAAAATCCACTACATTGCAAAACACATACATCTTTGACAAACAAACAACATTTACACCTACACATTGTTGAAAAAATCTTTAATATGAATAATTTATTACTAATCCTGATATTCTTCTCTCATAAAAGCCATAAATGGTCTACACCTTGGTTTTGTCTTGTAAAAATACTTGTAAAATACACTAAATATTGAATCGGTCAATTTGTTTTGTCTTTTGTTTAAGGGAGTTGTCAACGATTACATTTATTTTATGTGATTGAATGTTCGGTCAAGTTAAGTAATGCTTTTCATGAAATGCCGACGGCAGACGACGGCAAATGTCAAATTGAAAATACATGCATTTCAATGGCGGTGCTTTTTATGAATATTGGACGGCGGACTGACGGCGGACATTGATATTTTTTCTTCTATTGCCGTCGGCTGACCGTCGTCCAAACTTCATTTTTCATTTTATTTACATTTTATTTAATTTCATAATAATAAAATATCCAGTTAATTTACAAACTAATAAAAAATGGAATTATTTAACAGCAATTGGTATTTATTATTAAATTTCGGTTTTTTTATCCAGGCAAAATAAATTTCAGAAAAAGCACATTTTTTTTTATATCACAAATATCATATTTGTGATAAATAAAATATTTTCATAGAAATCGAGGCTTTACTAAACAAAAGACAAAACCATGCATAATGCCTTAGCAGGTATAAACAAAATAAAAAATGTATGTATACTGCGTAAGTGCGTATAAATAGGAATTAATTGATATACATATGCATACATATATAATATATATAACATTAAAGGTTTTATTGACTTTACAATTGAGAGATGACCTCATTTGCAAAAATAATGGCATTGTAAATATTGAAAAATTATTAATGATTCGAAGCTACGAAAGTACTATGTGTATGTTTCGAAAATTATACGATTTATTCATTATTAAATAAAAAAAAACGATAAATAAAAAAATAAAATAATTATGTGATGTAATGTTATACGTATAATCGCATAATATAATATTTACATATCGGTCTCTATATATGTATATACCATATATATACCTATATATTAATAATTAGACATATATATTATTTACAAAAATGTGAAAATGTGAAAATAACGTCATAAAATTATAAAAACAATGGTTTCAAAAAGCAATTATATATTTATTTTAATATTTAGGTTGTAAAATTTTGATGGCTCTGATAAAATTGTATAAATTGAGAGAATTATGTTTTTTGGTTGTAAAATACTCAATAGAATACAAAAATAAAATGAATTAGGTAATGTAACTCCGTGGTGTTGTTTTTACCAACCTAAAAAAATCAATGAAACAATGAAATTTATTATAATATTCTAAAATTCAATTTCTCATTTTTCTCACTACCACAAACTCATAAAAACAAACAACGTAAAAAACAGTCAGGAGTGAACATAGACTAACATTAATGTCCAGCTGTCCGACACAATAGATATATAAGAGAATAGATTGATAACAGAAAATATTTGACGTGTTCTGTTCATCAATAGATATAAGAGAGAAAGATCAACAGTTCTCAATAAAATGAATAAATGCGAATCATTTTTTGCTCATTTTCAAATTCGATGTGCAGAGTTAAGGTACGTTTTTTCTGAATCCGCAAACCGCAATCCGCAAAACAAAAAATATTCTCCGCATTTTAAAATATATTATTCTGTCCGCAAAAGTGTTCTTTCTAAAAACTGTATTTTTCAATGTGTGCGTGCACTGTATATACACTTTTTATTAAATTATATTGATTTTGACATCCGCATACAGAAATTAATGAAAGGCTTTCATTATTCTGCAGAGAGCATTTTTTGCGGATGTCAGAGTTTCTTATCTGGATGCGGAGTCCGCATTGTTAAAAAACACATGTATTTAAAATACATTAAACCACTTTTGACAGCCTCACTTCCGCATTGCGGATTGCGGTTTGCGGCTTCAGAAAAAACGTACCTTTACGACTTTGTAATTCCATGTAAAATATCAAAAATGGCGCTTTATAAATCACGTGATATGACCTTTGTTTATAAAAATTTTACAAATATATATAGTAATTATATTTATATAGTAGATAGTTGTGAAAATTACACAATAAAACTAAAAATATATAGCCACAAAATGTATCGTCAATCGAAATTCACAATTAATTGGTGTTAACGAAATTAAATTATACTTCCGATGCATTTAAGACGCAAATCCTTAAAATCGCATAAATGATATGAACGTGGTATGTGATATGTGATCGTTCATACTGTAACATTACCGGATTGTATTTTAGGTTTAAATCGCATATTTAAACTTGGTATTCAATCAGAATTCAATTTTCGTTTATAAAATGCTTAGAGCTATATTTGTACGATATATCATTTAACCCATTTCTTTTGCTTTTATCCAAGCTTGTTGTAGATCTTTGGATACGCGAAAATGCACGAGTTTAACTTGTCCAAAAATTTAAAAAATCATTATAATCAAAACTCTCTATATATAAGCTCTTTCAGAAACTCCGCTTCTGCTATTTATTTATATAAAATAATGCCCAAAATTCCTTCTACTTTTCTTACAGAAAACATTACCGATTGGATTATAAGATGAACATTTCTCTGTATGTATGCGTAATTTTTGATATTGCTTGTTGTTAAACAAACGGTATCAAAGTATTACACATCCACAAAAAAAAATTCTTGAATATTACTGTTTAATTAGAATAGTATGTTTTTTAAAAATAATTAAACCCACTTCTATACGAAACATATGAAAATAATGATTGCTCATTTTTCGATATTTCATCTCATCACATGATCTTAAACCTTATGTTCTTATTATTTAAATTATCTTAATATTAACTAGTATGTATACATACGCCCATACGGTATTATATTTTTTCCTTCAACGTTATATTGTATATACAATTATACTCGTATATGAATTTTTAAAACGAGTGGACAATAATGTAATAGGCAAAATAAATTAATATAGATTTGTTGATTTAGGTATAAATAAACATAGTAATTTTCATGAATAATTTGATATATACAACAAGTATTTATTATTTTTCTATATCATATAACAAAATAATGGACAGTATTCTGTCCTATATCTATTATTATTTTGCAAAAATCTTTAATCCAAACAGCAACCATAAAGGCCCAACTAGCCGGTTGAGATTAACTATAAGGACCGTGTTTACCTTTTCTCCGGTTAAATATTAAAAACAAATTTAAAAAATGTTTACGAGATTGGTGTACATGATAATTTGTTTTCTTATGCATTGGGGTAATTTTTTAAAAAAATACAGCGATAATTTTTTTAGTTTTTAACAATAATTAAAAAAGTATGTAAGACCGATATTACATTATCATTTCAACTCGAGTTGGAATGCGCGTTGAAATGCACGATGAATTTACATTGTATTTCCCACTCGTGCAATTTTCTGATTATACTCAGTCACCATTTATTCATGCATGGGGCTCAAATTAATAAATACCTTTGGTATATTGTGTCGGACGCATCCAAAAATTAACAAAGTTCGCACACACATACGTCATTATACAAAAAAGTATAAAATTAAACCTCAGCACGAGCACGGCCAATGAATGTTTGAATATTGAATAGATTGAGGGTGTAGCACACTGACCTCGAGAGTTCCAGTGTTTCGGGGACTTAGAATCCAACCCAATTTATATAATCTAAACCAAATGTTGAAATGATATTTTAAAAATGAATTTATTCAAACAAACATATATAATTATTATCATTTCAAATTAAAGAAAAATTAATTACCCAGAACTAAAAAAAAATAATAACTGAAAATTAATTATTTTCTATGATTTCAAAATAATTTCGTCTAATTTAAATTTACTTATAAAATATAACAATAAGTATAACATATTAATATAAAATTATATTTTAATTATTTTAATATAAATTAATAATATAAAATATTAATATAAATATAAAAAATTTATATAAAATTACATTTTAATTATTAATGTAACATATTACATATTTTACAAATCCAAAATTAATGCAAATAAAAAATTATGTTATTGTATTTTTTATTTGCGTTAATTTTGGATTTGTAAAATTTGCGGCAAGATAAACAGAAATTGATGTGTGATAATGGAAAAATGATGAATTTTAAAAATAATTTTTAAAGTTAAATTTTCCCACACCAACGATTTTAGATTGTGTAAAAAAGATGCACAGAATTTCTACATAGAATTTTAAAAACGCGAAACAATAATGATTGTGTAAAAATTATTCTGTGTAAGTTTCTCTCACACAATGACGATTTTAAAAATTCGGTGTAAAAAAAACTGCACATTTTTAGTTGTATTTATTTCAATGGTTGTTTTGTTTTATCAATGGAAATAAAAAAATAAAAGATATTTGATACTACGTGAATGTGATTGAGCCAACAGGCGAACGCGCTTATAATCTACCATTTTTGTAAAAATCCGTCGAACGCCTAGGTGATCGCCTTATAAACCCCCTTCTGATAATCGAATGGAACTCAACTTCTATGTAAAGATTTACACAATCAGTTTTATATAATGATGTGCGATCGCAGACATTGCATATGCATAAAAATATTAATTTAAATAAATATAATAAGTATAGGTATAATAAGTAAAATCGAATTTATAAAAAAAAATTAAATTAGTTGTTGAAATTCTATTCTTTATTAAATGTATATATAATATGATTTTACACTAAATTCTTAATATCCGAATTTTTATTTAAAAAGTAAAAATATTCATCCGTTAAAGTATAATTTGGCGCTTGCATATACATTATAAAAGCTTGCATATAACATATATAAAACATTACTACTATTTAGAACGACTTTTTTGTCGTGGAATGAAATACCGCAGCATATAGTTTAAATAGTTCCAGGCCTCACAGAATATTATGCCTTTCGATGGATAAAATATGAAAGAATGTTAAATATAGGTTTGATAAATATGTGCATATTCTTTATACATTCAGAAGACTCATCTTTGTTTTGCTTTTATACCTTTACTTCTATTTTTTATTCAAATTAATAAAATGATAACTTAGACCCGTAAATGGCAGAAATGAAGTATTCAATATTCGTTTGATTGATATACGTATTTCTGAAAACGTTTTAATAAAGTCTTGAAAATTCGTTTGTTATACATTTGAACAAAATGACCTGCCACTTTATGCCACTTTATAACGCCTGATTTCGTTACGGGCCATAGAATTCCAAGGTTTTACGGACGGTAAACCGATTCTGCCGTAGTAACGAAGAAAAATTAATTGATTTTTATTCCACAGATATTACATGTTATGTGGGTTAGATTATACATTAATTTAGCATATTTGTGTATATACGTATTACTCTTAAACATAGAAATATATGTGCGTAATATTATGATATATAATTATTTTTCAGATTATGTTATATCAGTTATATGCACATATACCAAAATGATATGATAAACTAACTTATGTTTACATTACATAATTTAGATTGCCTTGGAAACGCTCAATATAATATAGAATAGTAATATAGCACATACATATACATTCTAAACATTATTATAAGAGAATAGAGATTAGTATAGTATATGCATAAAAGTATGATTTATTTTATTACAATATATGAAGAACACACTCTGTTTATTTATTTTTTAGTGCTTCTAAATAGTACTCCAGTGATAAAGTATTAAAGGGATATATTTTTTACAAATAACAAGATACAAATCCATAATTACTTAATTTACTTAAAATCAATAATTATGATTTTTGTTCGGAAGGTGGTTTCTTGGGCGATCTGGATGCAGAGATGATGGGCAAGTTGATAATAGTGCGTGAATGAATAAATTCTAATAAAAATGATCGAACTCAAATCTCTTGTTTTATACAAAATTGTTCTAATTTCAAAGATAATTGCGAAGTTTAATTAGCACAAATATTCATAATTGCCAACGGATAACCTTCCTTTTTTCATACATGCTATTTAAAAACTACTACTATTGAATTTCAGTAAATGAGGTTTACTTATAGAAGAAATAGTAGATAGAAAGATAATCCCCGTATGACTCTGTATAAAAAATGTCAAAAGGTCTAATTTAAGATCAAAAGGTCTCCAAATTTAAGAATAGAGCTTCTATTGAGCAGTAGATGTAAATAGAACGTCGAAAGGTCTTCGATTGTCAAAGTATTCTTAATTTATTAAATTTTTTTTATTTATATTAATATATTTTTTAATAAATAATAAAATTTAATAAATTAAAAATACTTTGACAATCGAAGACCTTTCGACGTTCTATTTACATCTACTGCTCAATAGAAAAAATAATGAAATATTTCGTTGTTATATGTCGTTGTTTTTGTTCCCACGGTTCTTCTACCTACTGTACTATTACTTCTATTGGTTTACTCCTTCGTAATAGTCATAATTGAAAATATTAAAAAAAAAAATTTACGTTCACTTGATTTAGAGCACGAATCAAATTTACAATTTGTTATCATCTGAATTCGGTACATTAAATGAATTAATTACTTGGGTTAAAAAAAATTATTTTAATAATTAAATATGAAAAAAAACACTTTTTATTAAAATTAAGTACATTTTTTGCAATGCAATTAAAAACATAAAATTATTAAATGCATTGTGCAATTAAATAGAGTCATATTTTTTATAATAATAAGAATAAAATTGTTTCCATACATTGGTGAGCTTATTTTTCACTTAGTGAATTTATTACGAAATGTTTTAAATTATATTTATATTTAACTTATTACATGCATAATCTAATAATGGCATATAGTAATAATAAAGATAATCGTAATCTTAATCGAAGTGCTTTTTAATTATGTGCTTTGGAAAGTTTATTAAAGAGTGTAGAAACATTTTTTTTATAAAAAAATACTTTTTTGCGATGGTTTTTTTTTAAAATGCAGAAGGGCGTTCGTAAATTAACCACGGTAAAGTTCATTTTACATTTGTCGTTCATAAATGCAAATTTTCAAAGCGAATAATATAAAAGTAAATGCGTAATAAAGAAATAAATAAATAAAAATTGAGTCTTTGGAGTATAGCATAATTAAAAAAAAATATTGAACTCATATTTGGTGTTATTTTATCCATATTTTTAATAAAATAAATAATAAATATTTTTGTTAAATGAATGTTATTTGAACGCAAATTGTAATGTAATTATTTCTTGATGTAAATGTTTCACATTATGACGTCAGAGAGCTAAAATAACATGAAATAATAATTTTGCATTACTGTAGTTAATTTACGAACGCCCTTCTGTGTTAAATTTAAATCAACACATTTAAAACAATTTCACAATGCAACAACACCATTAAAAGAATTGTACCACCTTTCCTCTGCAATCGGGCTTCCATAACATATTACTTCCATGCTCGAATCCCTGGAACCTCACACATAAATTCAACCAAACGTTAATTTCTTGTATTAGTATAATTTTTTATCATATATATTAACCCAAGTTTTATTAAACACACCTGTCACCTACATTATTTTAGTAATCTTACTACTAGCACTAAAACTAACACTATTCACAGCTGTAGCACGGCAGTAAAAGAATAGCTCTAACATAAAATAAAATGCTCTTTGCTTGCAATTCGGATGAGGGCAAACACTTTGTCTTCACTTCTAAAGCCGCCTTGATCCAATTTAAAATGCTGCTATTGTTCTTATGTAATTGTTGTCAATATATGTGGTGCCAGCGAATTTTGTCGATGTAGGTTGCAGTAATGTGTATGGTGTTAAATTTACAATTAAATCTAATGGTGTTTCTACACATCGAAAGATGAAAGGTTATACGTATTTATCATTTTCAGTTGTTATACCATTTTTGTCAACACTGTTGGTGAACTGGAGGTTGATGTAGTCATTGTTGATTTTTTATTATCATTTAATAAAATTATATCATTGGTTGATGATTTTCTTGTGTATTTTATTATTGTACTATCATTAAACGATGAACCGCATGGTATAAATCGTTGATTAGTTTTTATGGTTTCTTTTTTGTTTAATATTCCAGTATTGTCTTTGTTATTATTGTCATTAATATTGTAATCCGCAATTCTATTGTCATTATTGTCTTTATTACCAATCCAATTGTTACCTTTACAACCTGACTTTTCTGTGCGAAAGGCATGGCTATATACGCCAGTCACACCTCGATCGCCAATTATTGGTTGAGTAAAACAAGGAAGCACCTGTTTAAATTCTTTACGGAAATTTTCATTTAGCCACGCATATAAAAATGGATTATAACATGTGGATGACATTGCAATAAAATGTGAAATAAAAAATACTAATGTATATACATCACTCTTTGTTTCATAAAAATCATTAAATATATTGGATGCATTCAAGGGTAACCAGGATAATCCAAATACGGCTACCATTGATATTAGCATACGATTTGTACGTCGTTTACGTTCTCGATCCAAACATTCTTTTTTAGATGTTTTACTACCTGGTTTCATTTTTGCTCGATCATTTAAACGTATCGATACCAATATATAGCATATTAATATGATTACAAACGGTAGTACAAATTGTAATATTGTAGTGGTGGTACTAAATATTTTGCGAAATTCTTCAGTAGGCCAATCTTCTTCACAGTAGTTTATATTTGGATCATTTTCATAGTATAAATTTACATATAAACCATATGGAAGTGTTACAAGTAATGCTATTATCCAGATTCCAGTTATTAACAGAATACAGGTAAATAATTTCATTCGTTGATGAAATGGATAGATGATAACAAAAAATCGATCCATCGCAATCGATGTTAATGTTAATGTTGATATATATATACTACATCCCTGAGCATATGGAACCAAATGACATAGTAAACGACCAAATACCCATCTTCGCAAGAATGTGTATAACGGTGTAAATGGTATAGCTAATAGACATAATAATATATCGGATAATGCTAAATTTGTTATAAATAAATTGGTCACCGTTTGCATTGCTTTGTTACGAAATACCACATAGCATACAAGTAAATTACCCGATATACCTATTATAAATATTAAAGCATACAAAATGCCAAATGTAGCTTGAATTATTTCTGTATTCATTATTATAGTTGTCGAGTTTTTATGATTTAAACCACTTAAATTATTTATTGATGAAACGGTTGTATTAACAAATAGATAAAGACTTGTTGTGATATTACCATTAGTTTGATTAAGATTATTATCAGTGTTATCATTACTACTGCTAATCGGATTGCTTGGGTAGTTCCGATTTGTTTCAGTATTACTATTATTGTCACTGATTAACTTTTCCGTGTAAAACATATGATGATCATTGTACATCGTATAATTATCTAAGTGTGTTAAAGATGTATTTAATAGATTTTCTATAACGTCTAAATCCATTTTGTATAATTGATTTAAATATATATTCGAGTTGTATTTTACTATATATATGAAGATAATATATTTGACTTTCAGTTGTCAATATATTTTTAGTTAGCATATGTCTAAAAACTATTAAAAAAATAATGCCATCATTTGATGTCTTTCGATTACTTTTGCAATAAACATATAGAGTTTATTCGATGTTGATTTTAACAATTTCGGTAATATATGCGCATTTCTTGTTTATTCTGAAAAAAAATTAGATATTTATACAAATAATTAGTTCACAAACCAATACATTATTTATAAATGTAATAATAAGCGATAAATAGTTTCATGAAGCAAATACGGTTTATTTAAAGCTCATTTTGTTTTTCAGAAACAGTCGATTTAAAAAAAAAAGGTATCAAAATCGTTGCTTATATAAACAATATAAAAGATACAAACCAATAAATACTTTGGCTATGGATATTAGAGTATAGATCGATATTATAATAATATTATATTTTTTGCTACCAATTTTCAATACATATTTTAAAAGTTTTGTCTTATCCATATAAAGTTTTTTTCAAAAACGTGATATAGAGTTCATAGTTGAACGAGAACATCATGATACGTGCATAAAAATATTTATAATTTGATTTACAAGTCAATATCAATATTGATGGTTTGAATGGGATGTAAATAGTTATTTGATATAATTTTAATTTTGATTTGTTTTAGTTTATCATGCCAAAATAATTAAAAGATTGCAATTTAATCAATTATAAATTATATACTATATACCTATATGTATTGAATATATAGTATCTATTCTATAATCTATACTATAAACGATAAAAAATAGATATTTATAATGTATATATAATCACGGCTATTTTCATTAAGTCTTACTATATCAATGGATAACAAACATTAATCAATATATATTTATAATTAATTTATGTTCTTGGGCAATAAGTGCGAATAC